>CM039511.1:37302243-37423198 GCA_022432975.1 Begonia masoniana
GTGCTGTTCATCACATTGCCTCGAGAAGATTTGAAATTGGAGGCATTGATCTGACAAGATTACTTGCTCAAGAACTCAAAAAATCCAATCCCTCAGTAAATATCAATATGAATGACGTGGAGAAAATAAAAGAGCAATACTCGTGTTGTGCTGAAGATGATGTTGCTTATGAGAAAACACGAACTTCATACCAAACTGAGAAACATATCCTTCCTGATGGACAGGTCAGCCTTGAAGTTTTTTCTTTCTTGTGTTTTGAGATTTAGATGATCTGTTTGACTTTATGTCAGTTATTCTGAGCCATTTGAACCTAGTCATTAAGATTATAGTCATGTATATTCCATGATCAAACTCGGTAAACACCATGCTTGCAGTGTGCATGGCAGTTGTCCATTATTGTCTGTTATTTTTTCTTAAATTTTTTCTCCATTGACATTTCTTGATTAATAATAAAAACGAGGCGCACAGTGTAGGGGTAATTTTGATATCTAAAACAGAAAGAGTTTCAAAGATTTATGAAAGGATAATATATTTTATCATATAGGTTAATGGAGATTCTTAAAAGGAAAATGTATGATTAAGGGGAAAAGGTTTGGAATATCCTTTGAAAAGAAATTTAGAACGATGTCTGTATATTATAGCTCTACTTGAGGCAATTCTCAATCACGCCCTCCTTGTGAAGTTACTTATTTACATAACTATTGTATATCTTCAAAGTTAAGTACTTTTTTCCTGTACCTAGCAGCATATGCAATTCTTGTCAGGATCGACAAATCTTAAACTTCTTTTTATGCTTTGTGGTTTTAGTATTTGAATTATAATTTCAGGTGATAACAATTGGACGGGAAAGATATACTGTTGGGGAGGCTTTATTTCAACCATCTATATTAGGTTTAGAAGCTCATGGTATTGTTGAGCAGCTAGTTCGGACTATTTCTACCGTCTCATCTGACAATCACAGGCAACTTCTGGAAAATACAGTTCTTTGCGGTGGCACTGCTTCTATGACTGGTGGGTTTTGAATATGTTGACTTCCACTGATCATGTATCTCTTCTCACTTTGTCTTGGAAGAGTCGTTGTTACTAGTTTCTGATGACTTCCATTTTTTTCCCATGTCTTTTTCTATGCATCATGTCATGAATAAAATTTACCAATTCTGAGGTATACCCACTTTCAATTCCTACTTTTAGTTTATTGAGAAAATAATTAAGCAGTGTTATAACTATTTTGAAACATGATTAAGCAATGTTCTAATTGGCTTCCTATTATTTATATGGTAAGATATTGTGTTGGGTTGCCATATGGATGTGGAAAGCTTCAAACTTGAAGTTGTCGCTGTTTACTTCGTGATTGACGTTCTTTAGTTTTAAATTGTTACTGCACCATGTAACTGTCGATGTATGGTGATATTTCGTCTACTATAGGTTTTGAAGATAGGTTTCAGAAGGAGGCGAGCCTATGCTCATCGTCTATTCGTCCGACTCTGGTGAAGGTAATAAGATTAATGGCCAAAGAACAAATAACCAGAATCAGTTTATTTACAAACACAAATTGCTTGAAATGTTTGTAATCCGGGCGGTGGTTCTCAGGCTGGGAGGGCTTGTTTAATCAATCTATCTTCTGTTTGTTACAGCCTCCCGAATATATGCCAGAAACTCTGTCCTTGTATTCGGCATGGGTCGGAGGTGCGATTCTTGCCAAAGTTGTTTTCCCCCAAAATCAGCATATAACCAAAGCAGACTACGATGAAACCGGTCCCTCTGTCGTCCATCGGAAATGCTTCTGAGACGTTTTTCGGTACAAGCTTCTTTATCCCACCTGCCTTGTATCATCATGTGTATGCAGTTGTGGTGTTTGCTAGTTATTAGTTTTCTAGTGCTGAGCTCTACAACTCCTGAATTATCTTTTTCAGATTAGTTTAGTGAGGATACATTCAGTTAGAAATATTATCAATTTGCTCGTTAACTTTCTTAATTTTGATTTTCATGCACGTGACTACTACCGCCTTGTTTCAGTTTCATTTGTTTGATTGCGAGTGCAAAATTACTGATAAAGGTGTTGCACTCAAAGATCACCAATAAAAGTTTCATTTGACTAAAAGTTCTAGAGGTAAAAGAAAACCGGGCCAATAGTTTGGTTCAGTCTGAGTTTCACAACCAAACTCGAGTTTAGAATTGAGAAACGAATCAATGTAGCGTGCTGTGTATCCATCCGAATCTGGTCCAAACTACAACAATATTTTCACAAGTTTAATCTTATTTTTTAAAACGCAACACGGCCTATTTATCTATTGAAAAGATGAGGTTAAAACTATGAACTGGTTCAATTATGAGCACATTTCATCATTATTATATAAAAATAATTTACTCGAACTACATCTGTATGATTTGGGTTCAGTTTGTCGCTAAACCTAAAGTCGGCGTAAATGGATAAAATATTAAATGTCCTGTGCTGTTGGTCTACGTGCCCACTGCTCATCCTCTGCATGCCTTCTATTACGTGTGCCTTCAAACTTTATCACTCTTCCATCCCCCTCTACTAGCCACGTGTCTGCCAACACCTCCCTCTTTCTTCCTCACCTTCTTCTTCAACCTCCCTGGGTATATATATGAGTATGACCCGTAAAATCAGAACAGTTTGATAGAGGAGGAGGAGGAGAAATGGCTGCAGCCACAGCTGAAGAGCCGATCCTTTCTAGGATCGATCGTTTGGATACTATGGTAAGTGAATTCCATGTTAATCCTTCTATTTTTTTTAAGGTTAATTAATCAAAAGTCTGTCGTGTGTAGTTGAGGCAGCTGGAGGTAATGAGAGGAGTTTACAGCAGATCACCCAAGAGTTCATGTGCATCGACTCCGACGAGCGGGACCCTAACCAGCGACGATTTCTCCCCGAAGAGCCTGGAGAAGCATTGCCGTCCGATCAACAACGTAGTATGGAAACCGAGATGAAGGGTAGCCTCGTCGAGAGGCTTGACGTGATGGAGGATCGTCTACTAAAGGTAAGATATGTCATTCTCGACTTGACTTATCATAACATACTACAACACTTATTATAAACAAATTCATCTATGTTCGAACGTGAGTTGTTGTTGTATTTGATCAGGTGTGTTTGAAGATGGAGGTGGAATTAGAGGCAGAGAAGAAGAGAGAGAAGGAGAAGAGGAGAGAGAAGAAGAGTAAGAAGGGTTTGAAAGACCTAGTTAGTATGTGTGTGAAAGGAGGAGATAAAACATGAACCAAGAATGGAATAGGTTATTAGGTTTGAGCCCCATATGTCTATATCTCACCATCACTCTTTTCGATTTACTTAGTTTTCTAAACCATAGTTGAAATTTTTTTTAACATTGTGTCATTTAAATATAGAGTAAAACTCAAAACTATAAAAAATCTATCAAAAAATGAGTTTGTGGTCGACCACTAATTTTCCGAGATCACTTTTTTTACATAGAACGGTAGACCTCTCAAGTAGAGCAATCGACTGTGTCTGTGGGAGGCAATTTTCGAGTGCGACCACTAAATCTCCGAGATCACTTTTTTTTACATAGAACGGTAGACCTCTCAAGTAGAGCAATCGACTGTGTTTGTGGGGGGCAATTTTCGAGTGTTTCACCCTCCATCCACCTTATATTTTTAATTTACAAATTAATTTTGAAAAAAATATCAAACGACATTTAATTTATGTGAAAGCCTTACCACATGTTCACAAATCATGGGAAGAGATCTAAAAAGTGTTGTATTTAACTGAAACTGTAACGTTTATTGTACATTTTAATTAATTTATTTTATAAAATAATTATTATAAATCGTAAATGTTAGAAAATTAACAACGTTTCATTATCTTTTCATGTATGTAAACATTGGTAAATTTTCACATAAATTGAATATTCTTTGAAATTTTTTTAAAATTACGTTTTATTTTTTGTCATACTTAATTATTTTAAAACCAACCAATCCAGATTATTATAGAAATTCTTTGTAATACTCCTTTGAAGTACGTGAGAATTCCTTCTTCGAAATTAAGGATTCTATTTTTCAATTTTTTTAATTGCGATTTCTAATGTCAACCAAAGAGGTTATTTGAGCATGGATTTTACAAATACATGGTCAATTATTATGTACTTCATAGAACTTCTATAGATTTGATAAGAATTGTACTCTACAATGTAGTGTTGGTTTACAGAGCATTAATAAAAGTTATAATAATTTTTAAAATTATAGCAAAAAAAGTTCAATTTAGCCCCAACGTATGGTGTTAATGTCATCGGGCCCCTAACGTTTATTTTTTACTTAATCCGTCCCTACAGTTGCCGTTATTTTCAATTCGACCTCCCTGTCAATTTTCGGCTCTGCAAAACACGTTTCTTCAAAATTCCCAAACTACCCTCCTTCCTTCCTACTCTCTCGCCTCGCTCTCTCTAAGTTAAACTGTTTTGGATTACTCAGCCATACACAACAAATAGTGAGAAAGTGGTGTTTCTGAATGCATAGGCCTCTATCGAACCCATTGAGAGGCTCGATAAAATCTGCCACAACTGCGATAGAAGCCTCCAACCTCCATTTCTTCTATTCTCTCTCCGCGAGGTTTTCCTTTCCACTAATTCCCATCTCCGCCATTTTTTGCTTCCCTTCTTCTCTCGCTAAACTATCTTCACTTTTTCAGGTTCATTGCCGATAATGAACAGAATCAACACGACCTCCATGCTGTGATTTTTCCTCCCTCTTCTACCAGAAAATGGCCCACCAGAACTTCTCTGACTCTTACTTCTGACTAACTGGTCTCTTCTTCGCAACTAGACTCGTTGTTATTTGCATGACGTTTAGACCTGCGATCACTCCGGTATCCTTATGGCTTGTCGTTGGAATCATTGGAATACGCAGGGACTGTGACCATGGCATTCTTCACCGGATATCTGGTTTTCGGCAGTCGCGATTCACGCACTTCTCTGTCATTTCTGCCTTCGACTGTTAGTGAAATTCGTTGGTTCTTAGAGACAGAGGGAAGGAGGGTATTTGGGGGCTTTTGAAAGACACGTGCAGAGCACATTTCAAATTTAAAGAAAATTTGACGGGAAGAGGCGAATTGCAACGACGATCAACGATAGGGCAGATTGGGTAAACAGAAACCTTAGGCCAAATTGACCATTGACCCCATACCGTTATAGCTAATTGAACTTTTCCCTAAATTAATTCACCTAGCCATAAATGAAAAAAAAGAAAAAGTCAATATACTAAAGTTTAAGAGTATCACAATTAAGATTATTTATTTAATAATATTGTTTTCGGACTGGCAGAATATCACAAAGGGGTATTGGAGCTCCTTCAATGGAAAAAAAAAATAAATAGAATCGTCATTCCACACGACCCCGTAACACCCGACATTTATTGCCATGTAATCATTTCCGAATCATATAGCTGATAATATGAGTTTAATACAAGGAATGGTTTGGTTGAATGGTTGGAATAATTAGTGAAGAACTAGACTAATGGGAACCAAACAATAATTAACAGTTGGTTTAGAATCAAAATAGGGGTTGTTGGTAAGAAATTGTGGTTGGGGGATAGAAGCCAATCTGCCATCGACACTTGGCAACTTGCTGACAAGACATACTCCACTTCTACGTGAACCCACTTCTCTCTTTCCCCCGCTCTTTCCATTCTCTTCTCGTCCTTCTCTCTTCCTGTCGACAAACAATCATCTAAGTTACTTCGCTCTCCTCAGATTCTTTCTGCTCCTCCGCTAAGTAAACAACGACTGATGCTAACAACATTTGGACAAGTAAAAGTCTAGTTTGCTGAAGTTTTAGGTTAATTAGTTTGAGAAACTCTCGGTTTTTGTGTATGAAACACTTCTTGTTTTCTACAAGTCGGAATGAGGTTAAGCGCAGCACTTTCGCAAGTTATTTAGTAACTGCGCAGCCTTGTGTATTTCTCCACTGCATGTTGTAGATCTGTGCATTCCGCGATTTCCATCTAACTGCTCGCAGATAACAGTTAAGTCATAACCGTAGGTTGGCCTAAGCCCTACATCACGGAAGGTACTAGGTGTTTCAGTTTTGTCGGGTTTGTTTTGGGTATAAAACGTTATAGTTTCTGTTCTGTTGTCTGTGTTCTCTGCTTCACAGGTGTTCTGTTATTTCTGTCGTCTTCCTATTGTAGTTCAGCACTGAAATGTTTATGCATACACGTTTTCACCAAATGTTCATGCAAAATGATTTCTGTACACTGTTTGAAACTAAACCAATAAATAAAATCTGACGGGAAAGGTATCGTTAAGTGTTGTGACTGTACTGGGCCCCAGATCTGTTTCTGTACTGTACCGTTAACTGTTTTGGCCTGAATATTTCACCCCGTTCGCCAGTTTTTGCTCCCTATAAGCCCCACTTAGACCCCCTGCCACTGAAAGGTATGTACGTAGTCTGTCACTTGAATTTCTGAATTTTATGCATAGCATCTGCAATCACTGCAGTTTTTATATCTTCTTACTGAGTTTTAGACTCCTCGATTAACTCCTGTATGTAGTACTGAACGGCCCACACGCAGCCTACTACATTTTCCTCTCCACTAGTCCACCAAACGAGACCTCATCCCGAAGAAAGCACAAAGTACCCACTGAGACTGCAAAATACCCAAAGTTAATGCACCACCTCACACGCTGTCACCACACCCCCCAATAGCAAGCCCTGACCCCCCCCCCCCTGCACAAACGAGAGTCTTCAACAACATTCACCACCAAACAGTACACTACTGGAGCACCCTCCTCTAACTACTCTCCTCGCCTCCCTCTCTCTCGTCTACTCTAAGTAAACTGTTTTGGATCTACTCAGCACCACCGCACCCCAACAAATAGGAGCAAGTTGGTGTTCTGACATGAGAGGCCTATATCGAACCCATTTAGAGGCTCGAGAAAATTCTGCAACAACTGCGATAGAAGCCTCCAACCTCCATTTTTTCTTCTATTCTCTCTCCTGCAGGTTTTTTCCATTTCCACGAATTCCCATCTCCGCCATTTTGCTTCCTCTTCTCTCTCGCTAAACTATCTTCATCTTTTTCAGGTTCATTGCCTGATTAACAATGAAAACAGAATCCAACACGACCTCCATGGCTGTGATTTTTCTCCCTCTTCTACCAGAAAATGTGCCAGCCAGAACTTCTCTGACTCGGACTTCGACTAACTGGGGTCTCTATCTTCGTCAACTAGAGGCTCGTTGATTATTTGCATGACGTTGAGACCTGCGATCACTCCGGGATCCATTATGGCTTGTCGTTGTGAATCATTGAAATACGCAGGGACTGTGACCATGGCATTCTTCACCGGATATCTGAGTTTCGCAGTCGCGATTTCACGCATCTTCTCTGTCATTCTGACTTCGACTCGTTGAGTGAAATTCGTTGGTTCATTAGAGACAGAGGGGAAGGAGGGTAGTTTGGGAATTTTGAAAGACACGTGCAGAGCACATGTCAAATTTAAAGAAAAATTTGACGGGAAGAGTCGAATTGCAAACGACATCAACGATAGGGGCAGATTGGGTAAAAAAGAAACGTTATGGGCCAATTGACCATTGACCCCATACGTTAGGAGCTAAATTGAACTTTTCCCTAAATTATATATCACCTACGCCCATAAATGAAAAAAAGAAAAAGGCAATATACTAAGTTTAAGAGTATACAATTAATATTATTTATTTAATAATATTTGTTTTCGTACTGGCAGAATATTCACAAAGGGGTATTGAGCTCCTTCTAATGGAAAAAAAAAATAAATGAGAATAGTTCATTCCACACGTACTGTAACACCCGACATTTAATTGCCATGTAATCATTTTCCCGAATCATATGAGCGGGATTAATATTATTTTAATACAATGAATGTTTTGGTTGAATTGTTGGAATAATTAGTGAAGAACTAGACTAATGTGGAACCAAAACAAATCAATTAACAAGTTGGTTAGAATCAAAAGGAGGGGCTGTTTAGGTAAGAATTGTGGTTGGTGGGATAGAGCCAATATGCCATCGACACTTGGCAACTTGCTGAACAAGACATACTCCACTTCCTACGTGAAACCCACTTCTCTCTTTCCCCCGCTCTTTCCATTCTCTTCTCGGCATTCTCTCTTCCTGTCGACAAACAATCATCGAAGTTACTTCGATCTCCTCAGATTTCTTTCTGCTCCTCCGCTAAGGTAAACATCTACTGATGCTAACAAATTTGGACAAGTAAAAGTATGAGTTTGCTGAAGTTTTAGGTTAAGTTATTTTGGGAGAAAACTCTCGGTTTTTGTATGGAAACACATTCGTTGTTTTCTACAAGTCTGAATGAGGTTAACTGCATAATCTTCCAAGTTATTAGTTAACATTCGCAGCCTTGTTTATTTCTCCACGTGCATGTTATAGATCTGTGCATTTCCGAGAATTTCCAGCTAACTGCATCGCAGATAACAGGTAAGTTCATAACCGTAGGTTGGCCCTTAAGGCCCTACATCACGGAGGTACTAGGTGTTTCATTTTTGTCGGGTTGTTTTGGGTAGAAACGTTATAGTTTATGTTCTGAGTTGTCTGTGTTCTGCTTCACAGTATGTTCTGTTATTTCTGTCGTCTCCTATTGTAAGTTCAGGCACTGAAAATGTTTATGCATACACGTTTTCACCAAATGTTCATGCAAAACTGATTTCTGTACACTGTTTGAAACTAAACAAGATAAAATCTGACTGAAATGTATCGGTTAAGTGTGGGACGGGGACTGGGCCCCAGATCTGTTTCTGTACTGTACCGTATAACTGTTTGTGCCTGATAGTGCACCCACTGTTCGCCAGTTCTCCTATAAGCCCCACTTATACCCCTCTGCCACTGAAATGTAATGTACTGTACTGTCACTGAATTTCTGAAAGTTTATGCATAGCATATGCATCACTGCATTGTTTTATATATTCTTACTGAGTTTTAGACTCATAGATGAACTCCCTGATGTAGGTACTGAATCCAAAAATGAGGATTTTGTGCCTCAGTTTGATGAATAGGTGGCTGGTGGTTCGAGCTCTCGGGTTGGTTGTGGCTGTCGGCAAATCCCGACTGAAGAGAGTGAAAATTGCTAAATATGTTTGTTTTAGGTATTTAAAACTATGTTTGGAAATTCTGCAAATATATGTGAGGTTCGTACTTGATCCTCAGATTTTAAAACAATGCAAAGCATTTTGATGTTAAGTTTTAAAAACTACTGTATTTGACAGTGGGAATTCATGTTCTGAATGTCTAGAATGGTTGGGCGATTTTGATGTAGTTTGTGCATGGATTGACTTCTGGTTTTGGAATATCCATGCCAGTATGTTATTTGAATCTGGCAATTGTAAGTAGTCACAACCTGTTAGAATTCGGTTATTATGAAGGTCTACAAATTCCATGCCTTTCGTTAGTGCTGTATTAGACAGTTGAATATGTTCTGAAGTATGCTGAAAAATGGTTTGGAATATTTTCTGTTAGTATGCATGGATGGGCTCTAGTTTGAGATATCTATGCAGTGTGATTATTCTAAGTTTCGGTTATGCCGGCTGTTGTGCTGACGTCATCACCTCACCCGCTTTCATCTCGGCCTGTATCTTAAATCGCTGACTTTCATCCATCTCCGGCTGTGGCATCCCCTCATCCGATTTTCAATGCTGCCTATCTCCGCCTGACGTCATCCATCTCCCGCTGACGTCATCAACCTCATCCTTTCATCTGCTGCTTATCTTCCGACGCCGTCATCTCTACTTCTACCTACAAAACTACAGCCTCTCCGAGAGGGATTTCTTCCGCCCGTCTTCTTCTGCTATGGTCTTCCGCCTTTATTTCTTGTTTTCTCTGCTGCCATTTAATACTTTATTCAAATTTTTTTACATTTCCTTCCTGCACTCTTCAATTTCTCCGTTGCTCGAGTTCTAAATTGTCCAAAAGTTTAGTTTAATTGTCCTCCTGTTTCCTTCAGTCTGTTATTTCTTGTGGTCCAAAACTGTCCCGAGTATTCTGATATCCGTCTGTTGTGTATCCTGCAGTTTGGTTTTAACTATTTTTCTTTCCCGATTGATTTCTACTCCAGAGAACTCTCTCTCTGTGAAGTTTTAAGGTTTTGAAAACGTTCAGACTGTCCCTAATGTTTTATTCCCTGTTTAAAAAAAAATAGTCTCCATTTTCCGTCGACTGTCCCAGAGTGACGGCTTGACCCTCGCACCCCGAACGGGTTCCGGTCTCGGGCTGTCACACGTACGTTATATAGACTTGTACGTAACTCCTGGGAATGAGGATATTCTATATAAGGTTAGTATTCTATCGAGAAGTTTTCTTTTAAAGCACATAATATGGAGCCATTTGTTACTCCCAATACAATATTGTTCTTTTTGGATCGGAACTTGTACGAATTTGTTATTAGGGTTACCCTAAAATATGTTGTACTAGATAAAAATGAGAACTCTACTTATAAAACACTCAATTTTCACTCTCTCAAGCGATGTGAGATTGTACACTCCTACTGGTATGAGTTAAGTATTTACAATCAACATAATCTTGAGGTTGTTTTTGCTTTCACAGGACAGGCTACCACAATCTTGCTCCCTTGGGATTCAACGTTCTTATCAGTCACACTTTCAGCTAGGAATTGACTGATACCATTTGTGAAGTCTCCCGGTACTCATAGTACAATATTGTCTGCTTTGGGCCAGACATGTACAGCTCCACGCGTATGAGGTAGACCCTTACAATCAATAGAATCTTCGGTTGTCATTGTCTTCACATGATGGACTACTACACATAAACAAAGAAATAAAAGAAAAAATTTCTCGTACATTCCTTACAACTTTTATGATAGTAACTTAGGAGCCTCTTTAAGTATGAACAACTTCTAAATTATTTCTCATGTGTTGTTTAATCATTGATAGGATTAATATATTCTTATAATTATTTATATTCTGATAAAAATATTGCACTAAGGTCAACATTTCTTTCAATATTTATTAACTTCTTTGGAAAGTTATAATGAGTTTTATTATGACGTAGATTATCTAATATATATCTTTTATCATTATTTACTTAGTACATGTAACACCCGGCATTTTTGCCATGTAATTATTCCCCGAATCATTAAGCGGGATTAATTTGATATTAATACGATGAATGTTTTAGTGGAAATTGTCGATGTGTCTAATTGAATGAGAGAGATTCGTGAGACCGAGTCGACGAACTAAATAACAATTTAGTTGGAAACCAATGAAGGGCAAATTAGGAAGCCAATGAAGGATGGTGGGAGAGAGCCAATGGATGTGTGCCAAGTGTCCAAGCTTGTGGAAGAAGATAAGCTTTCTCTTTCTCTTCTTCTCTTTTCTTCTACGTAAAACTTTCATTTTTTTCCTCTCCTCTCTGTTTCCTCTCTTCCAGACGACGTGCAACCATCTCCAATTTCGTCTTCTCCTGTTTTCTCATAGTTTCTTCGTTAAAGGTTCGTGAACTCGCCAAGGACTTGCGTGCGAAACTTTCAACTCTACAGACATCATGTAAGTTCATACTCGTAGGTTTGGCCCTTAAGGCCCTACAACACAGAGATACTAGGTTTTTGTTTGTCTGAGTTGTGGTCGGGTAGCTAGGTCGTAAATTACGTTCTAAGTTGAATGTTTTATGTTATATGTTTTACTTTGTTATTCTGTCGCCTATTTATGTTATGTTTAAGCACAATAAATGTTCATGCATACAAGTTTTCCTGAAAGTCATATAAATCTTTTATGCACGAGGTTTGAAGTTAAGAAAGATAAAGCCTGTAATGTAATGTACGGTTAAGTGTGGGACGAGGACTGACATTCTGTTATGTACCTGTTATGTATCCCTGTTATGTGCCTGATAGTGCACCCCTGTTATGTGCCTGATAGTGCACCCTTGTTGCTCCAGTTCCTCTATAAGCCCCACTTATACCTCCTATGTACTTGAACGTAATGTAAAGTAATGTTCATGTATTTTAAAAGTTCATGCATAGCATATGCATCACTGCATTGTATGTTCTTACTGAGCTCTAGGCTCATAGTTGAACTCCCTGTTGTAGGTATGGATCCTCTAGATGAGGACTTTGTGCCTCAGGCCGACGAATAGGTGGTCGGTAGCGCGAGCTTTCGGGGGTGGTTGCGGCAGCCAGACACATTTTTGACCCAAGGGTGAAGTTTTAAAATGAATGTCATGTTTGTATAGTCTATGTTGGGATTCTTTTGGGATTTTAAAAACGATGTATAGACTTTGTGTTGATGTTTTAAAACCTCTATTCTAACAGTTGAATATATATTTTAAAATATTCTGGAACTGCTTGGAGTCTTTTCTTTTAGGTTATGTATGGATTGTCTTGGGTTTTAGAGTTATCCATGCAATTAGATTTTTGAACTTCTGTCATGTCTTCTAACATGTCTAAAATTATGTTTTAATCGGGTTTCTTTTTGTTGGGGTACTTCAGATGTTGAGGGAGCGTTTAGTCCCTCTGTTATCTATATCTATTCGGTCGAATTTGTCGACTGAATGGTGTAGAAATTAATTCCAGAAACTTAGTCTTTCGATTAAGGCTAAGTGTTAATCGTCCAAAGTTATCGTCCAAGGTTGTGGGCGATAACGTCGTCCAAAGTTGTCGTCCGAACCTGTCGTCCAGACGCATTAGAATCTTTTTCATAAGTTTTCAGCTAAGTGTTATGGCCGAGGTCACTTCGACCGATTTCATCACCGAGGTCACTTCGACCGATTTCATCACCAAGGTCACTTCGACCGATTTTGTTGTGGGTCATAGCTCTTCAAGTGCTGTGTTTTGTCGATCAAAAACCCTGCTTTATTGTTTTAACATCGTCCATTCTGTTCTTTAAATAGTCGTCCAAAGTTATCGTCCAAAGTTATGGGCGGTAACGTCGTCCGAAGTTATCGTCCAAAGTTGTGGGCGATAACGTCGTCCAAATTATCCGTCTAAATCTGTTGTCTTTTATTTCTGTCGTCCATTCTGCCTTTCATCTCTGTCGTCCATTTCAGTAAAAGTTAAACATCGTCCACTTCTGTCTTCCTGTTTTTCATCTATTTCTGTAGTCCGATTTTAATTGTCTTATAGTTTTAAATATGTCATCCGATTTATCATGCCTTTTAATATGTCTTCAAGTTTTCAATTTCAGAGAAGGTTTTCTCTGTCAAGGTGTTAAAGTTAAAAGTCAAAAAAAAAAAATAGTCCACGTTTTAAAGGTCCGGAGTAAGGCTCGCTGGTTTGGGGTCGTTACAGTTATTGATGTGCCTACGATCCTGAATTGTCAAGCACAGACCAAGGTATGTATTTTGACTTTTTTATTTACTAATTGGTTTGTGAATTTTGTAGGAAAAAGGTTTACTTAAAGCTTGGAATTTTAAAGAGGGAATTTGTCTTCCCTTCATCAATTGTGTAACCAAGCTAATTGCATAATTTTAGTTTAACTTTAATTTGACAAACAATGGCTTTTATGCAATTTGGACAAACATTTAGTCCTTATATTTAGTCATGCATAATTAGGCATTTAGGGGTAGATTGTGTGGTTAAGATTAGTTGGTGGCATAGGTGTTTGGTAAACCCATGGGCCATAAGAGCAACAAGCCCATGATCAATTAAAGAGGAAATTGGGACATCATTTAGCCCATAAGAAGATGGTCTATAAGCTTATCACGTTGAAAGCTTCAGCCCACCCAATTGACAAACAATTGACTTCAGCCTGCTCAACTTCACGAAGAAGCCAGCGAGCAGTTCAACAAGAGAGGCGATCTTCAGACGATCTTCAGCAAGCGACCACGGGATTCAGAGATCAACGGTGAGCACTCTGCGAGCGCACAGATGGCTCACCTAGATTAGCTGACCAATCGAAGTCTTCCTCTGCTCCAAGCAAGCGGCTTCGTCAGCAGAAGCCCTCCATTTTGCGAACGCCAGCAGAAGCCTTCCAACGGCTAGTTCCTCCTCTGGGTATTTCCAAACCTAGCCACCTTAAGTATTTAAGCATCGCTTTTGGTGTTTGTACGTAATTCCTTTGATCAATACAAACCTATTTTGCTCTCTCTGAAAATCTAGAAGGATTTCTGGTTGCCGTCAAGGTAAGCCACGACTCTGCCGTGAGGAGTGTGCCTCCATTGATCATCCGTCTTACGGTGGCTGTGATCTCTTACTTTCCCTCCCTCTCTGTTATCAGAGTTTAAAAGGCTGAGGAAGGCATGCACCGAGAAGCATAACATAAGCTAGCTTCTCGGTCAGCCAAGGGTTTTCCACATTCCATTTCTCCTCCATTGCATTATGTCATTTTTCTTCCGCATTCTATTTTTGAGTCATTTTTACTACATCCTCCGCTGCAAGTTTAATCTGTTTTATTTTGTTTATTTTACTCCTCTATTTTTCTGTCAGTTATGGTATCAGAGACGCCAGGTTTTAAAAGCGATTTTACAAAACTGTCTGGTTGCGCAATCCGCCACGTGAGATCGCTCCACCAACTGTAAGTGTTTAAGTTCCTATAAAAGTTTTGTTTATTAAATTTAGTTATTCTGTTTATAGGATTTTCTTAGAAATGGTGAAAGGACATTAAGATGAAGCAAACGATAGTGCCAATGCCATCGACCGTTTAACCGAACTGGTGGGTGTACAGTCCCGTATGGTGGAACGCATAATAGCCAGGGAAGATAACGGAAACAATAATCATGGGAATGCTCCACGTGACACCAGTGGAGATAGATTTAGGCGACTCCAACCGCCTACGTTTGATGGGCTATCTACGGACCCAACTCACGCTGAGGAATGGATCCGGCATATAGAGAGAATGTTCAACTATGCAGAAATGAAAGAAAATAAGAAGGTTGTATGTGCCACGTTTCATCTCACCAAGAATGCAGGATTTTGGTGGGACACCATCCAGGCAACAACAGTGGCATTGAGATGGGATGGATTTTAACGGATATTCTATGAGAAATATTTCGACCGCAGTGCGATGAAGGAAAAGATGATGGAATTCTCTCGGCCACGACAATACGGATCAGTGGCCGAATACGTTTAGAAGTTTGAGTCCTTGTCCCGCTATGCAACACATTTGGTGGACACCGATGAGAATAAAGTACACCAGTTCATTCAAGGGCTGAAAATGGACTTAATACGCGGGATCACAACCGGGGGATTTGATGAGGCACCGTACACGAAAGTGGTGGCCAAGGCTTATTAGTTGGAAGCCTTAGAAATGAAGTTCCAAAAACAGAGGGATTCGTCGAAAAGATTCCTTGGTGATGCCCCTCAACAACAACAAAAGGGTCAAAATTGGCAACAACAACAGCAATAGAATAGGGGCGTTAAGAGGCCCAATGAGACTGCTGCTTATCAAGATAAGGGGAAAAGACCAATAGGGGCTCCTCAGCTTCCTGTATGTCTGTGTTGCCAGAAAAGTCACATAGGTGAATGCAGGCTCTTTACCGGCCATTACTTCCGATGCGGCAAAGAGGGCCATCAAGTCCGGGATTGCCCAATGCCCGACACGAGGCCGAATCGTGCCATGCCGAGGGTATTTGCTATAACAGAGAATGATGACGATGCCCAGCACACAGCGATCAAAGGTACAATCTTGATATGTAATACACCTGCCTATACATTGTTGGACACAGGGACCACACAATCGTTTGTGGCTAGGGACTTCGTGGTTAGGGAGAAATTTGTCTTGTGCCGACAGATCAACCTACAGTGTCATACTACCATCCGGAGAGTTTATGCACTCCGAGCTGGCAGTGCAGGGTGATATAGTGTCAGTAGGGGACCAGAAATTGTATGCCAATCTTATCATCAGAAAGGATATGATGTAATTCTGGGGATGGACTGGCTATTTAGACATCACGCCGCCATCGACTGTAGGTCTGGGCTTGTGTCCTTTAAGCGCCCGAATGAGAAAGAGTTCTCCTAGCAGGCTATACCAAAGGAACACTCTATGCCTATTGTATCCTCCTTAGAAACTCAAAGGCTGATGAGGTCGGGATGTGCCGGATTTCTAGCCTATATGGTAGATGTTCAAAGTCAAGGTGAGGTGGGACTTCAAAATATTCCGGTAGTTCGAAACTTCCCAGAGGTCTTCTTAGACGACCTGCAAGGATTACCATCGGATCGCGTGATTGAGTTCGAAATTGAAGTATGTCCTGGTGCTAAACCAGTATTGAAGAATCCGTACCGTATGGCGCCAATAGAGCTGAAGGAGTTGAAGATCCAGCTAAGGGAAATTTTGGACAAAGGCTTTGTACGCCCTAGTTTCTCTTCGTGGGGCGCTCCCGTCTTGTTCGTTAAGAAGAAGGATAGGTCCCTACGCATGTGTATCGATTATCGTGAGCTGAACAAGTTGACCATCAAGAATAAGTACCCGTTACTGAGGATCGACGATCTATTTGACCAGCTGCAAGGGTCTCGGGTGTTCTCAAAGATTGATTTACGCTCCGGTTATTACCAGTTGAAGGTAAGAGCTGACGATATTCCAAAGACAGCATTCAGGACCCGATACGGACACTATGAGTTCTTGGTGATGTCGTTTGGGTTGATTAATGCCCCGATGATATTTATGGACCTGTTGAACAGGGTGTTCCAGGATTTTCTGGACAAGTTTGTAATCGTCTTCATCGACGACATCCTGGTTTATTCCAGCAGTGAAGCAGAGCATGAGGAGCATTTAGCGATTGTGCTATCGAGGTTGAGACAACACCAATTATACGCCAAGCTGTCAAAATGTGTATTTTGGTTGAGCAGGATTAACTTCCTAGGCCACATGGTGTCTGCAGAAGAAGTTTCAGTAGATCCGACCAAGATTCAGGTTGTGAAAGACTGGCTGAGGCTGAGGAATGCCAGTGAGGTACGAAGTTTTATCGGGCTAGCTGGTTATTACAGAAATTTTATCAAGGGATTTTCTGTGATAGCAAAGCCTATGACCAGCTTAACGAGGAAAGATGTCAAGTTCAAGTTGTCCGAAGTGTGTGAAAAGAGTTTTCAGACGCTCAAACAGAAATTAACCACTGCTTATATGTTGGTATTGCCGGTCGAAGACGGCAAAATCAGTGTATACTGCGATGCGTCAAAGATTGGTTTGGGATGCGTACTAATACAAGAAGGAAAAGTGGTGGCGTACGCATCCAGACAATTGAAGAATCACGAGCAAAACTACCATACTCATGACCTTGAGTTAGCGGCAGTTGTTTTTTCACTGAAAGTATGAAGACACCACTTGTATGGACAATCATGTGAGGTGTTTTCAGATCACAAAAGCTTAAAGTATATATTTACTCAGAAGGAGTTAAACATGAGGCAACAACGGTAGCTCAAGTTTGTGAAATACTATGATATCGAGATTAAATACCACCCGGGAAAAGCTAACGTGGTAGCCGATGCATTGAGCTGGATGCCGGCTGCTATGCAACCAACTCTGTCAACCGTATCGATGCCTTTGAGGACCGAAATTCAGAAGTTCGGTATGGAGATAGTTTCTGAGTTGTCGGTCGTACTGCGGATCTAACAATACGGCTAACCATTCTGGACCGAATTAAGGAAGCCCAGAAGATCAATTCGAAGGAGATGGCCGATACAATAAGCAAGTTGCCTAATGCCTCTTCCGAGTTCAGTCATTCAGATGATGGTATTCTGAAATTCAAAGACAGGTGGTATGTTCCGAGAGATGAAAAGATAAGGAGGGACATCTTATCGGAAGCCAACTCGTCTTCTTTCTCAGTGCATCCTAGAAGCACGAAGATATATCAAGACTTAAACTTCACTTCTAGTGGCCGAATATGAAGAACGAAGTAGCCAAATATGTGGAGTCTTGCATGGTATGTCAACAAGTGAAGGCTGAACATCAACGACCAGGTGGAACACTTCTGCATCTTCCAATCCCAAAATGGAAATGGGAGAATATCACGATGGATTTTGTTGTCGACCTTCCAAGGACGGCTAGAGGCCATAACAGCATATGGGTCATTGTGGATAGACTAACAAATTCGGCCCATTTTCTACCTGTGAAGACGATGTTCTCTATGGAGCATTATGCAGAATTATAAATAAGCAAGATCATCAAGCTGCATGGAGTGCCAGTATCAACAGTATCTGACCGGAACCCTAGATTCACGTCGAGGTTCTGGAAAAGCTTGCAAAAATCCTTGGGTACCAAGTTAAACTTCAGCACAGCATTTCATCCACAGACGGACGGACAATTCGAAAGGACGATTCAAATACTGGAGGATATGTTAAGGTCGTGCGTGCTGGAGTTTCATGCCCCTTGGAGTAAGTATTTGCTGCTAGTAGAATTCTCTTATAACAACAGCTACCAGGCTATGATCGGTATGGCTCCATATGAAGTTCTTTATGGCAGGAAGTGTAGATCTCCATGTGTTGGGATGATGTGATGACCCGAATGGACACGTATGAGGAGGAACCACCCAGTGCTCCACGAATCCTAAGTGGGACTTGAGAGGGTGACGTGCTGGGTTAAAACTCCGCGGATCCCGGGTTGGATTTGGGCCAGAGGTTCGGTCATAGAAAGGGGGGTCGTCACAATCCCACATCGCTTGGGGAAGTATGTGAAAATGAAACATATGTAAAGAGACCCTCCCAAGATAGTAAGACGCGTTTTGGAGCACAATTGACAACGGATCCCATAAGAACTCCAAAGTTAAAAGTGCTTTGGCGAGAGTAATACCAGGTTGGGTGACCGACTGGGAAGTCCTCGCCAAACAAAGCCGTGAGGGGAAGATATTGGGTTATGGCCCAATCCCTAGAGCGGGCAATATCTTACTGGGAAAAGGGGCTGTTACAAATGGTATCAGAGCTTGTACCCAACTGAAAATGTGGCCAACGAGGACGTTGGGCTCCCGAGAGGGGGTGATTGTAATGACCCGAATGGACACGTATGAGAATGAACTACTCAGTGCTCCGCGAATCCCAAGTGGGACTTGGGTCGGAGGGTGACATGCTGGGTTAAAACTCCGTGGATCCCAGGTTAGACTTGGACCAGAGGGTTTGGTCGTAGAAAGGGGGGTCGTCACAATCCCACATCACTTGGGAAAGTATGTGGAAATGAAACATATGTAAAGAGACCCTCCCAAGATAGTAAGACGTGTTTTGGAGCCGTCGACCGATTCTGTTGTGGTCATAACTCTTCATGTAATGTATCTTGTCAACCGAAACTCTGGTTTTATTATTTTAACACTGGCACTTAAGTATAGTTTCAATTCAAGAATTCCACATATAGTACGTCTTCTGCTGAATGATGTTAATTGACTTTAAACGAGTACGATTAAAGGATGGAAACGAAAGTTAAAAATTATAAGGGATTTTTGGGAATAGTGACAAGGGTAAATCTAAGGGACGTTACAGATGAAGTTGGAGAAGTCAAGCTCATCGGCCCTGAGTTAATACAGCAGATGTCCGAGGTGGTGACTGCTATCAAACAACGAATAAAAATTGCTAAGAGTCGAAAGAAAAGTTATGCGGACCATAGGAGGAGAGACTTGGAGTTTGCTGAAGGCGATGAAGTATTCTTGAAGGTATCGCCTTTCAAGGGAGTGATGAGGTTCGGCAGGAAAGGGAAGCTAAGTCTAAGGTTTGTTGGGCCCTTTCCCATCTTGAAGAGAGTAGGAAGCATGGCTTATAGACTACAGCTGCCAGCGTCTATGAATGGAGTTCATAACGTCTTTCACGTTTCAATGCTGAGAAAATGTGTGCGAGATCCTACTCAGATCGTGGAACCGGTGGACATAGATATCATGCCGACGTTGACGTATGAAGAAAGACTCATAAAAATTTTGGACTCCTCACTCAAAATGTTGCGCAACAAAGTAATCCCATTAGTGAAGGTATTATGGCGCAATCATAACGTGGAGGAAGCCACCTGGGAAAGACAACGCGACGTTAGAGCCCAATATTAGGAGCTATTCGCTTAAGCAAATTTTGGGGACAAAATTTTTTGTTAAGGTGGGTGGAATGTAACACCCGGCATTTTTGTCATGTAATTATTTCCCGAATCATTAAGCGGGATTAATTTGATATTAATACGATGAATGTTTTAGTGAAAATTGTCGATGTGTCTAATTGAATGAGAGAGATTCGTGAGACCGAGTCGACGAACTAAATAACAATTTAGTTGGAAACCAATTAGGGGCAAATTAGGAAGCCAATTAAGGTTGGTGGGAGGGAGCCAATGGATGTGTACCAAGTGTCCAAGCTTGTGGAAGAAGACAAGCTTTCTCTTTCTCTTCTTCTCTTCTCTTCTACGTAAAACTCTTTTTTTTTTCCTCTCCTTTCTGTTTCCTCTCTTCCAGACGACGTGCAACCATCTCCAATTTTGTCTTCTCCTGTTTCCTCCTAGTTTCTCCGTTAAAGGTTCGTGAACTCGCCAATGACTTGCGTGCAAAGCTTTCAACTCTACGGACATCAAGTAAGTTCATACGCGTAGGTTTGGCCCTTAAGGCCCTACAGCATAGAGATACTAGGTTTTTGTTTGTCTGAGTTTTGGTCGGGTAGCTAGGTCGTAAATTACGTTCTAAGTTGAATGTTTTATGTTATATGTCTTGCTTTGTTATTCTGTCGCCTGTTTATGTTATGTTTAAGCACCATAAATGTTCATGCATATACATTTTCCTTAAAGTCATGTAAATGTTTTATGCACGAGGTTTGAAGTTAAGAAATATAAAACCTGTAATGTAATGTACGGTTAAGTGTGGGACGATGACTGACATCCTGTTATGTACCTGTTATGTATCCTTGTTATGTGCCTGATAGTGCACCCCTGTTGCGCCAGTTCCTCTATAAGCCCCACTTATACCTCCTGTGCATTTGAACGTAATGTAAAGTAATGTTCATGTATTTCAAAAGTTCATGCATAACATATGCATCACTGCATTGTATGTTCTTACTGAGCTCTAGGTTCATAGTTGAACTCTCTGTTGTAGGTATGGATCCTCCAGATGAGGAATTTGTGCCTTAAGCCAACGAATAGGTGGTTGGTGGCACGAGCTTTCGGGGGTGGTTGCGGAAACCAGACACATTTTAGACCCAAGGGTGAAGTTTTAAAATGAATGTCATGTTTTTATAGTCTATGTTGGGATTCTTTTAGGATTTTAAAAACGATGTATAGACTTTGTGTTGATGTCTTAAAACCTCTGTTCTGACAGTTGAATAATTTTGAAATATTTTGGAACTTCTTGGAGTCTTTTCTTTAAGGTTATGTATGGATTGTCTTGGGTTTTAGAACTATCCATGCAGTTAGATTTTTGAACTTCTCTCATGTTTTCTAACATGTCTAAAATTATGTTTTAATCGGGTTTCTTTTGGTTGGGGTGCTTAAGATGTTGAGAGAGTGTTTAGTCCCTCTGTTATCTATAATGATGTAGAAATTAATTCCAGAGACTTAGTCTGTCGACTAAGGCTAAGTTTTAATCGTCCAAAGTTGTGGGCGATAACGTCGTCCAAAGTTGTCGTCCGAACCTGTCGTCCAGACGTATTAGAATTTTTTTCATAAGTTTTCAGTTAAGTGTTATGGCCGAGGTCACTTCGAACGATTTCAGCACTGAGGTCACTTCGATCGATTTCATCACCGAGGTCACTTCGACCGATTTCATCGCCGAGGTCACTTCGACCGATTTAAGCACCAAGGTCACTTCGACCGATTAAGGTCACTTCGACCGATTTCATCACCGAGGTCACTTCGACCGATTTTGTTATGGGTCATAGCTCTTCAAGTGCTGTGTCTTGTAGATCGAAAACCCTGCTTTATTGTTTTAACATCGTCCATTCTGTTCTTTAAATAGTCATCCAAAGTTATCGTTCAAAGTTATGGGCGTTAACGTCGTCCGAAGTTATCGGCCAAAGTTGTGGGCGATAACGTCGTCCAAATTATCCGTCTAAATCTGTTGTCTTTTATTTCTGTCGTCCATTCTGCCTTTCATCTATGTCGTCCATTTCAGTAAAAGTTAAATTTCGTCCACTTCTGTCTTCCTGTTTTTCATCTATTTCTGTAGTCCGATTTTAATTGTCTTCCAGTTTTAAATATGTCATCTGATTTATCATGTCTTTTAATGTGTCTTCCAGTCTTCAATTTCAGATAAGGTTTTCTCTGTCAAGGTGTTAAAGTTAAAAGTCAAAAAAAAAAAAAAAAATAGTCCACGTTTTAAAGGTCTGGAGTGAGGCTCGTCTGCCCCGATCGGGTCGGGGGTCGTCACAGTACACATAATTTATGTTTTAAAAAATTGAAAAATATTTAATGTATTAGTTAAAATGAACAAAATTACATTAATGAAATAAATACATTTGAGAAAAATTATGATATGTGTTTTTCAAATTTAATAGAAAAGTTAATATAATTAAATTAAATAAATAAATTCAATGCAATGTCCAATTTTTTTAAAGATTAAAGAAAGCCAGAATGCTTTATTTTGAAGGGAGTTCAGCCGTATTTAATTTTATTATGCGATTAATAATTACTTTTTATTAACAATTAAATATGGAATAAAATTTCTTAATTATATTAAAACAAAATGCCAAATTAATTGTAAGAATATTTCAAACTTAGACAGTGAATTAACCGCAAAAAATTATAAATTAACCAGCGTGTAATTATTTAATAGGATAAATTCTATTTTCAATCCCAAAATTTGGGATATTTCACAAAATGTCACTAAAGAATTATTCTTCACATTGTCACCTTCGAAATATAATATTCTAACAAATCAACTCCTACCAGACATTCGTTCTCCCCGACAAAGCGTCCGTTCCTGGTGACTTCTCAAGAATTGACGCTCGTTGTTTATTAAACAGACGTCCGTTGCCCGACCCTATAAAAAAAACAAGCGCCATTTTTGCAAACTGCCAAATCGCCGTTTAATAGGGACGGGCAACAGACATCTGTTTAATAAACAATGGACGTCCGTTCCTAGCGATTCTCAAGAATGAGCCTCGTTTTGGCACCCGTTCAAAGCTGTGTTTCCGAACGTGCTCGCGAACAGACGTCTGTTCCAAAATAAACGAATGTCCGGTCCCAAGCATGGGTGAAAACGTCCGTTCCAAAATAAACGGATGTCCGGTCCCGAGCATGGGTGGAAACGTTGCTTTGAACAGGTGCCAAAATGGATGTCGATGAACGGAAGCCTGAAAATTGTTGAATGGACGCTCATTTTACATTTAAAACTAAACGGATGCTCATTCGTAGAGAACGAATGTCCGATAAAGGTTGACTTGTTAAAATAAGAATACTTCGAGGGTGACATTGCGAAGAATAATTCTTTAATGGCATGTTTGTAAAATTCTCCAAAACCTTATAAGTTAGAATGGAATATTGGGTATACTTTTTAAATACTTGTAGTTGGAAGCTCCAACTGTGACGCCCCCCATACCCGATCAGGGTCGAAGGGCCTCACTTCGGACATTTTTAAAATGTGGACTTTTTTTTTTTTTTAACATTTAAAACTTTACACAGAGTAAATCTTCTCTAGAATTGAAGACTGGAAGACATAGAGTGGAAGACATAACATAACGTGGAATAAGCCACTTGGGAATGACGACATGATGTAAAAGATAGATATCCTGAACTAGATGTCTAAGCAAATTTTGGGACAAAATTTCCATTAACGGCACTTTGGCCATGGAATTATCCCTTGAATTATTGGTCGGGATTATTTCGCTATTAATATAGTGAATATTTTATTAGAATTGTGAGATGTTTAGTGGGGGAGACTAAACTAAGGTGTAACCGAAACAAAGAACTAAATGACAATTTAGTTGGAAACCAAAGAGGGATAATTTAGGAAGTAGATTAAGGTTGGTGGGAGTGAGCCAATGAGGGCATGCCACTTGTCCAAATATTGTGGAAGAAGCCAAATCTCACTTTTCTTTTCTCTTCCACGTTAAGCTTTTCACTTTCACACTTCACTTCTATGTTTCCTTCCATCTCTTCTTTTTTTTGTCTCTTCCAGGCGACTGCGACCATTTCCAAAACTTTGTTTCTCCTGTTTTCTTCTGTTTCCTCCAGTGAAGGTAATCATCTACTAAAGTTAATGAGATTGGACAAGTTAAAATGTGAGTTTTTGTCGAAGTTTAGGGTTAAGATATTTTGGAGAAAGCTCACTGTTTTTGAATGAAAACACGTAGGTTAGTTTTCTAAAGATTTGAATGGAGTTTTGAGCATGTCCTACTAAGTTATTAGTTAGCATTTGCAGCTCTATTTATTTTCCTTGCGTGCATGTTTTAGGTTCGTGCATCACTGAGGCAACACGATCAAGACTTACAACTTCACGGATAACAAGTAAGTTCATACATATAGGTTCGGCCCTTAAGGCCCTACAATACGGAGGTACTAGGTTTACGTTGTCGAGATTGCCGTTGGGTAGTTAAACCGTAGGTTATGTTTTAGGTTAAGTGTGTTTTATTTATGTCTTGCTTTGTTGTTCTTCCGCCTGTCTCCGTTATGTTCAAGCACCGTGAATGTTCATGCATACACGTTTTTCCTGAAAGTCATGTAAATATTTTCTGCACACGATTTGAAGTTAAGAAAGTTAAAATGTGAATGTAATGTATGGTTAAGTGTGGATGAGAACTGGCATCCTAATCTTGTCCTTCCCTAGGACTCATGTAAAACTGTCCTCGCCAAGGACACCCTGTACCTTGTCCTTCTCTGGGACCCGGCAAAATTACTAACCAATGTCATGTCCTGTTATGTCAAGTATGTATGTGCGCCAGTTCCTCTATAAGCCCCACTTATACCTTCCTGTCCAGTGAAACGTAATGTAATGTAATATCACTGTATTTCAAAAATTCATGCATAGCATATGCATCACTGCATTTTTATGCTCTTACTGAGCTCTAGGCTCATAGTTGAAATCCCTGTTGTAGGTATGGATCCTCCAGATGAAGATTTTGTGCCTCAAGCTGATGAGTAGATGAAGTTGGTGGATCGAGCTCATGGGGGTTGGTCGCTGCAGTCAAACATATGTTATTCCTGTGAGGATGTATTTTTCTAAAGTTATGTCAAGTTCTGTACAGCTTCTGAGATTTTAAAACGATGTATAGACTCTATGTTTAAGTTTTGAAATCTCTGTTTTTATTTAACAGTTGAATACATTTTGAAATATTTTGGAACTGTTTTTGGAATCTTTTCCTTTTAGGTTGTGCATGGATAGTCTCGAGTTTTAGAGCTATCCATGTAGTTTGTTTTCTTATGCCTTCTGTTTTTATGTCTTCCTGTTAAATATTGTCCATTTTGCCTTTAAAACTGGCATCTACTATTGTCATCCACTCTATGTCATCTACTCCTGTCATCCACTTCTGTCATCCACTCTATGTCATCCACTCTATGTCATCCACTACTGTCATCCACTCCTATCGTCCACTCCGTCATCCATTCTGTCATCCACTCCTGTCATCCACTCCTGTCATCCACTTTTGTTATCCACTCTATGTCATCCACGCCTGTCATCCACTTTATGTCATCCACTCCTGTCATCCACTTCTGCCATCCACTCTATGTCATCCACTCCTTCATCCACTTATGTCATCCACTCCTGTCATCCACTTCTGTCATCCACTCTATGTCATCCACTTCTGTCATCCACTCTATGTCAATCCACTACTATCATCCACTACTGTCAGCCACTCAGTCGGCCACTCCTGTCATCCACTCCTGTCATCCACTCCTGTCATCCACTCCTGTCATCCACTCTATGTCATCCACTTTATGTCATCCACTTCTGTCATCCACTCTATGTCATCCACTCTATGTCATCCACTTTATGTCATCCACTTTATGTCATCCACTCTATGTCATCCACTCCTGTCATCCACTCTATGTCATCCACTCTATGTCATCCACTCCTGTCATCCACTCTATGTCATCCACTCTATGTCATCCACTTTATGTCATCCACTTTATGTCATCCACTCCTGTCATCCACTTCTGTCATCCACTCTATGTCATCCACTCTATGTCATCCACTTTATGTCATCCACTCTATGTCATCCACTTTATGTCATCCACTCTATGTCATCCACTTTATGTCATCCACTTTATGTCATCCACTTTATGTCATCCACTCTATGTCATCCACTTTATGTCATCCACTTTTGTTATCCACTCTATGTCATCCACTCTATGTCATCCACTTTTGTTATCCACTCTATGTCATCCACTTTATGTCATCCACTTTATGTCATCCACTTTATGTCATCCACTTTATGTCATCCACTTTTGTTATCCACTCTATGTCATCCACTTTATGTCATCCACTCTATGTCATCCACTTTATGTCATCCACTTTATGTCATCCACTTTATGTCATCCACTCTATGTCATCCACTTTATGTCATCCACTCTATGTCATCCACTTTATGTCATCCACTTTATGTCATCCACTCTATGTCATCCACTCTATGTCATCCACTTTATGTCATCCACTCCTGTCATCCACTTTTGTTATCCACTCTATGTCATCCACTTTATGTCATCCACTCCTGTCATCCACTTCTGTCATCCACTCTATGTCATCCACTCCTGTCATCCACTCTATGTCATCCACTCTATGTCATCCACTCTATGTCATCCACTCCTGTCATCCACTTTATGTCATCCACTCCTGTCATCCACTCTATGTCATCCACTCTATGTCATCCAGAGATCTGCTCCTCTTTTCTTCTTCTTCTTTCCTTCACTTTTCCCTTCTTTCTTTTCATTCCCTAAACACTTTTCTTTCCACAAATACACCCTAACAAACACAATAAACTAAACACTTCATCACATTTTCATTCAAAACATTCTACATTTTATACTTTTCTCCATTTCATAATTCACAAAACCTACCTAAAACTTAGCCGAAAACGTAGTGAAAATTCATAAAAACAAACTGCATGGATCCGTTTAAAACTAAATATTTCCCCCTGTTTTAAATCACCAAGCAGTTTATAAAATAGTTTCCAAAACGTTTAAAAACATCAAAACATAAACCTATCAATTAATCAGATCTCAAACATCCTAATATGTTCAATCTATACAATTTCTCCTACGATCTATCTATCGTATCCCCAAAATACTTACATACATTTACTTCCCCACTGGTCAAAAATGTGCCTCGACTGCCCAGCACACTCCCACAGGCCATTCTCCATCAACTGCATCATTCCTCAGGTGGAGGGATCTCGTCCTCACCTTGCTCAATATCACCTACACCTATGAGATAAAAATCTCAGTAAATTCTACGTAAATGCCTATGCATGATCATGTATGCTCAATGCTATGAAAACCGTCCATGTCATTTCATATATCCGTACGTGTCAGTCTATGGTTATCAGAAACGCTCGACAGATAGATAGGACACGTCAAGCGAATAGACAGCCCACACCATCTGAAGGGAGGAAAACCCGGTCACCACAGAACGCCAGGTCTGAACCTCATCCCCGATAACCCCATGTCATGGTTGTTTAGTTGATACTTTACTTGCCTTTACAATGCATGTTCCTTTCATAAAATAAATGCTTAAATTCATTTTCATGACGTTTTTAAAACCATGATGTATGAACAGTTCAAATATAACATACATAAAGAGCATACCATCAAAACGCTACAAATACCATCAAAACACTACGAATATTGTCACAACAATCAACCTATAAAGCAACCGAGCCTAAACTAGCCAACCAAGACAATTAGACGAAACAATAACCAACATGAACAATAAAGCACCAATGTATCCTCAACAACAAACTCGGCTTATGGTGTTGGCCAATCGGCCACAGTAAGTCACGAGAACTTACCTCGTACACGTTGAACTTCAAGCTCCATCCACGAGCATTGTTCACCTAAGCAATTTCACAACAATCGTCGTTAATGTGACGCCCCAAAACTGTACCCGATCGGGGTCCGGGATCGGAGTCATCACACCGGACATTTTACAGAAACAAGACATGTTTATTTTATTTTATTTTTTTTAAAACTTATATGAGATCAGACCGGACACCTACAGAACTTTAAACAGAGGGAGAGAAAGAGTTCTGGATAACAGTTACAAATGGAAACAGGAAACAGAAAAAAAAAACATCGGCGGAAGACCTAGTATAAAAGAACTTCGGTGGATTAAATAAAACTTAATGCAATACCCTGAACATAAAAATTTACAGAGAGGGAAGGACTACGGTGAGTAACAGAACTATGCACAATTCGGAAATGAATAACAGAAGAGAAGGAATGGCGAAGAAAATAATCAAACAGAATGAACAGGAAGTAAACCAGAAATCTTAAGCATAAAAGCAGGAAGCAACTGTGAAATAACTGGGCGGAAGACTAAACATTACGGGCAGTGGTGATTCAGATACGACAAAATCACTGACATCAGCCGGAAGAGAAGATAACGTCAACCGGAAGATAAAAACAGCAGCTCACACCGGATGAGGTGATGACATCATCGGAAGATGTGATGACGTCATCGGAGGAAACATGCAATAAACAGACTTTAAACCAAATCGGCAGAAGGTGATGACGTCAGCCGGTAGATGAATGACGTCACCGGTAGATGCTGAGTAAAGCTGGATCGGATGTGTGATGACATCATCGGAAGATGTGATGACGTCATCGGCAGATATATGCAGCAGACGTCAACCGGAAGACATATTTACACTAGGCGGAGGACTTGATTTTAAAGACAGAATTGGACCACTTTTTAACAGGAGGACATTCCAACAGGAAACTTTAAAACAGAAGGTATAAGGCTTCAAACCTTCAAACCCGATTCAAAATTTACAGATTTCTAAGAAAAACAAACTGCATGGTTAGCTCTAAATTTCGAGACTATCCATGCATGACCTGAAAAATGGAGAACTCAAGCAGTTCCAGAATGTTTTCAAAACATTTAAAATATATGGATACAATCTGTCAAATACAGAGGTTTAAAATACACCACCATTAAAACCTATACATCGTTTATAATTTACAACAGAACTAAACAGACAGGGCCTACATTCCAAAATTTCACAACAAGAGTTTTGAAGACATAAAGATACAGATTTCACATTGGTTTTAAAGTTTCAAAAGCTATACAGGACTTGACCTAACATAAAAAAAAAATGCAATCTCACAGGGATGACATTGGTCCGACTGCAGCAACCAACCCCAGTGAGCTCAATCCACCAACTACATCAGCTCGTCATTTTGAGGCACAAGGTCCTCATCAAGAGTATCCGTACCTACAACAGGGAGTTCACCTATGAGCCTAGAGCTCAGTAAGAACATGAGATGCAATGGTGCATATGCTGTGCATGAACGTTTCAAATACATGAACATTACATCACTTCACATTTAGTTTCACTGGACAGGAAGGTATAAGTGGGAGGAGGAGCTGGCGCAACAGGATGTACATGCCACTTTCAGGACATAACAGGAGTACTTGACAGGATGCCAGTCCTCGTCCACACTTAACCATACATTTTCTTCACAGGATTTTATCTTACTTACTTCAAAACCGGTGCAGAAAACATTTGCATGATTTTACAGAAAACGTGTATGCATGAATAAGTATGATACTCAACTTGACATTCATAATGACAGAATAAATGTAACAGGGAGAATAGAATGTAACAGGAACAGGTTTAACATAGAACATAACCTAAAACCTATCTACCCGAACCAGACTTAGTACCTCCAAGTTGTAGGGCCTTAAGGGCCAACGTAGATGCATGAACTTACCTGTGGTCCAAAATGCAGCAAGCTTGAACGCACGAGCACTGTGGTTCATGAACCTATAGCATGCATAAACGGACATAACCCTAAACATCACGAAACTAGCAAATAAATAGACTAAAATCGTTTTCTATCTAAGACGATTACCTTAGACCGAAAAGCAGGAGGAAAATCAGAGAAGGAAGAAACTCCTTGCGTTGGTTTTCTTCAACCGAAAGAGAGAAGCAGAGAGGAAAATGAGAGAGAGCAGAGAGTGAAATGTCTCACGTAGGAGGAAGAGAAGGAAAAATGATCTTGGCTTCCATAACAAGTTTTGGACAAGTGTCAATCATCTATTTGATTTCTCCCACCAACCTTAATTACTTCCACATTTGCCCTTCCATTGGTTTTTAATCAAATTGGTTTGTTTTGATTACACAAGGTTTGGTTTTCCAATTAAACGTCCAAACAAATAAAAGAAAATATCTATTGTATTAATATACAATTTATCCCGCTTAAATGACCACGTGGCAAAATGCCGGGTGTTACATTCCACCCACCTTAACAGAAATTTTGTCCCCAAAATTTGCCTAAGCAAAGAGGTCCGGATATTGGGCTCTAACATCTTCTTGTCTTTCCCATGTGGCCTCCTCCACATTGTGATTACGCCATAAAACTTTTACCAACGGGACCACTTTGTTGCGTAACACTTTGACTGAGGTATCCAGAATCTGTATGGGCCTTTCTTCATATGTAAGTGTCGGCATGATATCAAAGTCCACATGTTCCACGATCTGAGTTGGATCTCGCACGCACTTTCTCAGCATTGAAACATGAAAAACATTGTGAACTCCATCCATAGACACTGGCAACTGTAGTCTGTAGGCCATGTTCCCAACTCTCTTTAAAATGGGAAAAGGCCCAACAAATCTTGGGCTTAGCTTCCCTTTCTTGCCAAATCTCATCACGCCTTTGAAAGGTGACACCTTCAAGAATACTTCATCACCTTCAGCAAACTCTAAATCTCTTCTCCGATGGTCTGCATAGCTCTTCTGTCGACTTTGTGCAGCCTGGATTCTTTGCTTGATCGCCGTTATTACCCCAGACATCTGTTGCAGTATTTCGGGGCCGATAAGCTTGGTTTCTCCGACTTCATCCCAACATAATGGGGATCTACACTTCCTGCCATAAAGTGCTTCATATGGAGCCATACCGATCGTAGCCTAGTAGCTATTGTTGTAAGCAAACTCCACAAGTGGCAGGTATCTACTCCAAGGAGCATGAAATTCCAGCACACACGATCTTAGCATATCCTCTAATGTCTGAATCGTTCTCTCAGATTGTCCATCCGTCTGTGGGTGAAATGCCGTGCTGAAGTCCAATCTAGTGCCTAAGGAGCTTTGCAAACTTTTCCAAAATTTGGAAGTGAATCTGGGATCACGGTCTGAGACGATTGATACAGGAATGCCATGCAGCTTAATAATCTCACTAATATACAGCTCGGCATACTGATCCATGGTGAACGTCGTCTTCACAGGTAGAAAATGGGCCGACTTCGTTAATCTGTCCACTATGACCCAAATGCTATTATGGCCTTTGACTGTTCTTGGCAGACCAACAACGAAATCCATTGTAACGTTCTCCCATTTCCATTCGGGAATCGGAAGAGGTTGAAGCGTTCCACTTGGTCGTTGATGTTCAGCTTTGACCTGTTGGCATATCATACAAGACTCCACATATTTTGCCACTTCATTCTTCATATTCGGCCACCAGAAGTGAAGTTTCAAATCCTGGTACATCTTCGTGCTTCCAGGATGCACAGAGAAAGGAGATGAGTGGGCTTCCGATAAGATGTGCTTCCGTAGCTCTTCGTCTTTCGGAACATACCATCTGTTTTTGAACTTTAGAACTCCATCTCCCGAATAACTGAAATCGGAAGAAGCCATTGGTACTTTGCTCACCATATCAGCCATCTCTTTTGAATTGGTCTTCTGAGCTTCTTTAATTCGGTCCAGGACGGTGGGTCGTAGCGTCAAATCTGCTAGTATGGCCGATAGCCCAGAAACCATCTCCATATCGAACTTCTGTATCTCCGTCCTCAAAGGCATTGATACGGCCGACATAACTGGTTGCATGGTAGCTGGCATCCTGCTCAGTGCATCAGCTACCACATTAGCTTTACCAGGATGATATTTGATCTCAACATCGTAATCTTTCACAAATTCTAACCACCGCCTTTGTCTCATATTCAACTCTTTATGAGTAAAGAGGTACTTCAAACTCTTGTGGTCAGAAAACACCTCACATGACTGTCCATATAGGTGGTGTCTCCATACTTTCAGCGCAAATACAACTGCCGCTAACTCAAGGTCGTGAGTAGGGTAGTTTTCCTCATGGCTCTTCAATTGTCTGGATGCGTATGCCACAACCTTTCCCTCTTGCATTAATACACATCCCAAGCCAACCTTTGACGCATCACAGTATACGCTGAATTTGCCATCTTCAACTGGCAATACTAGTAGAGGAGCCGTGGTTAACTTTTGCTTGAGTGTCTGAAAGCTCACCTCACACGCTTCAGACCACTTGAACTTGATTTCCTTCCTTGTTAAGCTGGTCATAGGCTTCGCGATCACAGAAAACCCCTTGATGAACTTCCTGTAATAACCAGCTAGTCCGATAAAGCTTCGTACTTCACTTGCATTTCTCGGTCTGGGCCAATCCCTCACAGCCTGAATCTTGGCCGGGTCCACAGATACTCCTTCAGCAGACACCACGTGGCCCAAGAAATTAATCTTGCTTAACCAGAACTCGCACTTTGACAGCTTGGCATACAATTGATGCTGCTTTAGGACTGACAGTACCATAGCCAAGTGTTCCTCATGCTCGGCCTCACTCCTGGAATAAACCAGAATGTCATCGATGAAAACAATTACAAATTTATCCAGAAAGTCCTGGAATATCCTGTTCATTAGGTCCATAAATGCTGCCGGAGCATTAATCAACCCGAACGACATCACCAAGAACTCGTAGTGTCCGTACCGGGTTCTGAAGGCAGTCTTTGGAATATCCTCAGCTCTGACCTTCAACTGGTAATAGCCGGAGCGTAAGTCAATCTTAGAAAATACCCGAGCCCCCTGTAGCTGATCGAATAAATCATCGATTCTTGGCAACGGGTACTTATTCCTGATAGTCAACTTGTTTAGCTCACGGTAGTCAATACACATCCGCAGGGACCCATCCTTCTTCTTGACAAACAAGACGGGAGCACCCCACGGAGAGAAGCTAGGGCGCACAAAGCCCTTGTCCACTAACTCCTTGAGCTGAGTCTTCAACTCCTTCAGCTCAATTGGTGCCATGCGGTGCGGATTCTTTGACACCGGTTCCGCACCAGGATACACATCGATCTCAAATTCTATCTCACGATCAGGTGGCATCCCGGTAAGTCATCTAGGAAAACTTCAGGGAAGTTCCGAACCACCGGAATATTTTGAAGTTCCACCTCACCTTGCCTTTGAACATCCACAACGTGGGCCAGAAATCCAATGCACCCTGACTTCATCAGTCGTTGAGCTTTCAAGGAAGATATCACAGGCATACGGTGTTTATTCGGTACTGCCTGATAAAAGAATTCTACTTCATTTGGGCGCTTAAATGACACAAGCCCGGACCTACAGTTGATGGTGGCGTAATGTTTAAACAGCCAGTCCATCCCCAGAATAACATCGTATCCCTTCATCCCAATGACGATGAGATTGGCATGTAACTTCTGGTCTCCCACTGACACTATATCACCCCTTACAACCTGCTCGGAGTGCATAAACTCTCCGGACGGTAGCATAACGCTGTAAGGCTGATCTGACGACGTACTACAAAACTTTTGTCTAACTACAAAGTCCATGGCCACAAACGAATGTGTGGCCCCCGTGTCCCACAAGGTATAAGCAGGCACATTACATACTAATATTGTACCTGTAATTGCTGTGTGCTGATCAACATTATCGACGTCCTCCATCATTGCAAACACTCTAGGCATAGCACCAACCGGCCTTGTGTCAGGCACCGGACAATTCCGGACTTGATGGCCTTCTTTACCACACCGGAAACATTGACCAGTAAAGAGCCTGCAGTCTCCTGTATGATTCTTCTGGCAACGTGGGCAGACAGGAGGCTGAGGAGCTCCCATAGGTCTCTTCCCTTTGTCCTGGTAAGTAAGGGTCTCATTGGGCCTTTTAATGCCCATGTTCTGTTGCTGTTGAGGATGTACATTCTGAATCTTTTGTTGTTGTTGTTGAGGAGTATTTCTTATAATTCCTCTCGGTGGTTCTCTCTGTCTCTGGGACTTTATTTCTAAGGCCTCCAGTTGATAAGCCTTGGCCACCACTTTCACATATGGTGCCTCATCAAAACCTCCAGTCGTGATTCCTCGCAGAAGGTCCATCTTTAAACCTTGAATAAACTGGTGCACCTTGTTCTCATCAGTGGCCACCATGTGTGTTGCATATCGGGATAGCGACTCAAATTTCTGAACATACTCGGCCACAGATCCATACTGTCGCAGCCGAGAAAACTCAAGTAACTTCTCCTTTCTCACTCCTCGGTCAAAGTACTTATCGTAGAAAATCCCCTTGAACCCTTCCCAGCTCAACGCCACTGTAGACGACTGTACTGCATCCCACCAGAATCCAGCACTTTCAGTGAGATGGAACGTGGCACAAGTAACCTTCTTGTTGTCTTCTACTTCTGCATAACTGAACATCTTCTCCATAGTTCGAATCCAGGTTTCAGCACGGGTCGGGTCTGTAGACAACCCATCAAATGAGGGTGGCTGAAGTCGCCGGAATCTGTCTCCACTATTGTCTCGCGGTGCACTATCACGATTGTTATTTCCATGGTTATTGTTTCTGTCGTCTTCTCTGGCCATCATTCGATCAACCATGCGGGATTGTACTCCCACCAGCTCTGTCAATCGATCTATGGCCCGAGAGCTCTCACTGGATTCTTCCTGATGTCCTCTCACCATTTCTAAGATAGTCCTATAAGAATGACAGAATAACCTAATTTAATAAACAAAACTTTTACAGGAATTTAAACACTTACAGTTGGTGGAGCGATCTCACGTGGCGGGTTGCGCAACCAGACATTTTACAGAATCGGTTTTAAAACCTTATCTCTCTGATACCATTACTGTGACGCCCCAGAACCGTACCCGATCGGGGTCCGGGATCCGAGTCATCACACCGGACATTTTACAGAAACAAGACATGTTTATTTTATTTTTATTTTTTAAAACTTATATGAGATCAGACCGGACACCTACAGAACTTTAAACAGAGGGAGAGAAAGAGTTCTGGATAACAGTTACAAATGGAAACAGGAAACAGAAAAAAAAAACATCGGCGGAAGACCTAGTATAAAAGAACTTCGGTGGATTAAATAAAACTTAATGCAATACCCTGAACATAAAAATTTACAGAGAGGGAAGGACTACGGTGAGTAACAGAACTATGCACAATTCGGAAATGAATAACAGAAGAGAAGGAATGGCGAAGAAAATAATCAAACAGAATGAACAGGAAGTAAACCAGAAATCTTAAGCATAAAAGCAGGAAGCAACTGTGAAATAACTGGGCGGAAGACTAAACATTACGGGCAGTGGTGATTCAGATACGACAAAATCACTGACATCAGCCGGAAGAGAAGATAACGTCAACCGGAAGATAAAAACAGCAGCTCACACCGGATGAGGTGATGACATCATCGGAAGATGTGATGACGTCATCGGAGGAAACATGCAATAAACAGACTTTAAACCAAATCGGCAGAAGGTGATGACGTCAGCCGGTAGATGAATGACGTCACCGGTAGATGCTGAGTAAAGCTGGATCGGATGTGTGATGACATCATCGGAAGATGTGATGACGTCATCGGCAGATATATGCAGCAGACGTCAACCGGAAGACATATTTACACTAGGCGGAGGACTTGATTTTAAAGACAGAATTGGACCACTTTTTAACAGGAGGACATTCCAACAGGAAACTTTAAAACAGAAGGTATAAGGCTTCAAACCTTCAAACCCGATTCAAAATTTACAGATTTCTAAGAAAAACAAACTGCATGGTTAGCTCTAAATTTCGAGACTATCCATGCATGACCTGAAAAATGGAGAACTCAAGCAGTTCCAGAATGTTTTCAAAACATTTAAAATATATGGATACAATCTGTCAAATACAGAGGTTTAAAATACACCACCATTAAAACCTATACATCGTTTATAATTTACAACAGAACTAAACAGACAGGGCCTACATTCCAAAATTTCACAACAAGAGTTTTGAAGACATAAAGATACAGATTTCACATTGGTTTTAAATTTTCAAAAGCTATAAAGGACTTGACCTAACATAAAAAAAAATGCAATCTCACAAGGATGACATTGGTCCGACTGCAGCAACCAACCCCAGTGAGCTCAATCCACCAACTACATCAGCTCGTCATTTTGAGGCACAAGGTCCTCATCAAGAGTATCCGTACCTACAACAGGGAGTTCACCTATGAGCCTAGAGCTCAGTAAGAACATGAGATGCAATGGTGCATATGCTGTGCATGAACGTTTCAAATACATGAACATTACATCACTTCACATTTAGTTTCACTGGACAGGAAGGTATAAGTGGGAGGAGGAGCTGGCGCAACAGGATGTACATGCCACTTTCAGGACATAACAGGAGTACTTGACAGGATGTCAGTCCTCGTCCACACTTAACCATACATTTTCTTTACAGGATTTTATCTTACTTACTTCAAAACCGGTGCAGAAAACATTTGCATGATTTTACAGAAAACGTGTATGCATGAATAAGTATGATACTCAACTTGACATTCATAATGACAGAATAAATGTAACAGGGAGAATAGAATGTAACAGGAACAGGTTTAACATAGAACATAACCTAAAACCTATCTACCCGAACCAGACTTAGTACCTCCAAGTTGTAGGGCCTTAAAGGCCAACGTAGATGCTTGAACTTACCTGTGGTCCGAAATGCAGCAAGCTTGAACGCACGAGCACTGTGGTTCACGAACCTATAGCATGCATAAACGGACATAACCCTAAACATCACGAAACTAGCAAATAAATAGACTAAAATCATTTTCTATCTAAGACGATTACCTTAGACCGAAAAGCAGGAGGAAAATCAGAGAAGGAAGAAACTCCTTGCGTTGGTTTTCTTCAACCGAAAGAGAGAAGCAGAGAGGAAAATGAGAGAGAGCAGAGAGTGAAATGTCTCACGTAGGAGGAAGAGAAGGAAAAATGATCTTGGCTTCCATAACAAGTTTTGGACAAGTGTCAATCATCTATTTGATTTCTCCCACCAACCTTAATTACTTCCACATTTGCCCTTCCATTGGTTTTTAATCAAATTGGTTTGTTTTGATTACACAAGGTTTGGTTTTCCAATTAAACGTCCAAACAAATAAAAGAAAATATCTATTGTATTAATATACAATTTATCCCGCTTAAATGACCACGTGGCAAAATGCCGGGTGTTACAGTTAAAACACGTTTATACATTAAACATCTAAATTTACGAAATCTTTAACTAAGGAAATTTCTAAAATTCTAACTTAACTAATCGAGGCATTTTAACAACAATTAATGCTCGATACCTCGAAACCGCCATTAACTAGTTTTTCCAAAAACCCGAAAATTCATCAATCTCTAACTTTTGTCCTAAATCGATTAACTTCGTCCAATAACGCTCAATAAGTCCTTTATATACACAAACACGGTAAACGTATGAATTTCAAACCCTAAATCACATTTTTTAACTAACCATTTAAACTCCGTAAAAATCGAAATAAACTTTCCTAAAACCTTAGAATCGTACCTAGGGTCGGGATTGGAGAAGAAAACGTGAAAAACAGAGGTTGATCAGAGGGGAAACGCTGTTGGAAGAGGAGAACGCCATGAGGGAACGCCAGAGAACGCAGAGGGAGAGAGAGGGAAATCGTGGAGTGTCAGGTGAGGGAGAGAAAATTGTCATTTTATTAAACATTTAACTTGTCAAATGATCGTTTCGTCCTTCCTTTGATTTTCTATTTGTTTTATCCTTCGTTTCGTTATTTAGCTAACGGTTCGGTTTCTCCAAAATTTCCTTATTTCACCAATTATTCCAACTTATTACTAGGGTTCAATTAAAACTGTCCGTTCGCAAATCGGACCTCATTTATTATTTTTACCAACGTATCCTTTATATTACGATAAACGTAATTCTCGTAAAATTAGCGTTAAACTCCTAAAATTCCCAAAATTTTCTTAAAATCCATATTAATTATTAGGATCATAATAACGCTTTCTTTTTACGAAATCGGCTTAATTCAGCATAATTACAAAAATGTCATTATTCACGTATATTACAAAAATCCCGTAAAAAATCGAGTGTTACATATAGGATCTCAAAAGTTAGTAATAATATTGCTAAGTGATGAGATGTTGTTCTTGAAGCTATGAATAAGAACCAAAGTTCAAATTTATGACATAATGATTTCACACCACATTGGCCTTGATCTTTGAGTGGAGTTACAGCACTTTTCTTTCACCAATCAGTAGTAATTGGCATACACTTTCTCCTTCATATGTGAAATGTGTTTTCTTATGCTTATTATGACAGAATCGCAGGTATGCGCTCTTGAATTCTGCGTTCGCTATAACAGAAAATTTGTTGTCGATGAGCTGATGAGAAAAATTCATAGAGTTGAAGAAGTCAATAAACTAAAATGGTAGTCAACAGTGAAAAAATGGTAGTCGTTGAATCAATAGTGATTAAAAAGGAAATAAATGTTTTTAAAATATATAGTATTCTAAATTATTGAACATTATGCCATAAATTATATAATATCTAATGAAAATATATAGTATTCTAAATTAATTAATTAATTATCAAGGTCAATAAACCTTTCTTTCCTAAAGAGAGCACTTGGTAGATAACAAGTATAAAGTTACACCATCATGCGGTACTAGCTTGATAACTTTTGTGGATTTCTCGACGACATGATCTATTTTGTTAACGAGCGAGAGCTAAATGTGTTAGATTTATAAACTTCATAAAGATGTCCATATAATATAATAATTGTCTATTAATAATTACTTTTACTCATCAATTAATGTTTGTCACGTCATTGTGTATAATTAGATTGTAGAATTAAAGAATACACGTAGATGTGCATGAATTTTGAAAAATTAATTATTCAATTCAATGATATATTACATTAATTTAATTTTGTCGTAGTACTTTTACGTATATATATTTATTGAAAACTCTTTGATAGAGATAATTTTTCAGTGATTATAACACAAGATTGAGTCCCTAAATTTATACTCTTAAAAACAAAAAATATACCATCAATTGACAAAATATAAAGATTTAGTAAAAGCTAAACCAATAGAGAACTCCATCAAGAAAAAAAAGTCTAAGAAATAAAGAGAATATCAACCATAGAAGGAATTTAAACTTATTCTGCATTCGACCTAATTACTTATTAGATATATAAAACATGTTAAGGTCATAAAGGGGTCTATTAAACGAAAGACGATATTTAAAATATCAGTTCTACAGACTTTGTAAGTTTAGAATGTCAAATGTATTTCACTTTTGTATATTTTTTTACATACTTATGAACGGTAAAAGGAAAATTACCAATTAAAATTCTAAACTATATGTTTTTTCATTTCAAACCCTAAACTATCATTTCTAACGCCATTAACCTTAAACTATAAAAAACCTAACAAATTCAACCCTGGCGGATGTCCTTTTACTGTCTTTTCTCAAATATTTTCGTAGAACGGATGGACTCTTAAAAAAAGAGTCTGTCTGTTACCGAGAATGGACGGACTGTTTCAAAACACAACCCGTCCATTTATATTTTTTGCCGCATACAGTGCACACACTCGAAAAACACCATCCGTCCGTTCTTCTCTGGCGACGTAGCACTCAAAAACGTCGCATCAGACTCACTCTGTGGGGTGTTCACCCTCCATTCTACACTGTCCGTCTGTTCTGTTTTCAGTGTATTATATAAACGGACGCACGTTGAATCAATAGGATAGAAAACGGACAGACTCTCTCTTAGAGACTCCGTCCATTTTTCTCTGCGAACGCATTCTTATATAGAGAGTGCGTCCGTTTTTAAAATTAGGGCGAGAGCAGAGGGTCGCCGAGTGCGTCCATTTGTTAAAATCTAACGAGATCGGAGGGTCACCACCCTTGCCAAGTCCGTCCGATCTCACTTTTATATCAGAACAGAGAGCTTACCGAAGCTCATTCTCGCACTCTCCTTGTAACACCCAGGAATTTTCCTTAGCGTCCGTAGCCTTTTCAGGATTTGGTTTTAGAAAATTTTAGTCGTTATGCGTCTCAATTTTTTGTATAATAAATGACATTGGTTTGCACACTTTCGATGAGGTTTTGGAGTCAGTTTTTCGAGCTTTTCACGTGTCGTAAAGTTGGATATGTCGGGAAAAATTTGGGGTAAGTTTTAGGTGATTTGGTGTGAGTGGTTTGAAGAAAAATGGAGAAATGAGGGAAAAGGTCGGTGATGGCGCGCGCAGGGTGCTGAAGCCGCGCGCGGGGCGCGAGCTGGGCCCGCGTTGTGGGGGCGAGCAGCGCCCAGCGCTGATCGATCGGCAAGGATTGGTCGCGCACCCGATAGGGTGTCGATCGATCGGCACCAGCGCGCGCGTTGTGGTGCGCACGGAGCGCTCAACAGGCGCGCGCGATGCGCGTGCGTGGCACCCCTTTGGGCCATTCCAAAATTTTTTAAAAACTTTCCTATTTTAAATATGTTTTGACCCGATCTTTTCTGACACATTTTGCACGTATTTTATGCACGTTTTTCAACCGTTTTTGAAGGTTCAAAAAACCCAAAAATTGAGTCGAAATTTTATCGAAAATTATTTTAAACTCTGTTTTAAACGTAGTAAGTGTGGTCAAAGTAGCGTACCGAGCCAGGGTAGGTTCGGGGACGTTACACTCCTCTTCGTTACTGACGATTTTCTCTCTACACTTTCGCGATTTTTTTTCGCAGAAAATCGACCAAAAGTTGCTCCAGGTTATTACTTTATCAATTCTGAATTATTTGTTTCGATTTTTATCCAAAAAATCTTTGAAATCCGACCCGAGCCCTGAAAGTTTTTGAATTCCCTAAACCGTGTGAATTTGATGGTTTGTTACTTTGTTTATGATATCATCTTTGTCGCCATTTCTATCTCTAAGCTTAGAGTTTATAATTTTCAGAACTGCGTGAATTTCATGTTTGGCTCATACAAATTTTGAATTTATAACTAACCGGTTGTCTTTTTTATTTGCAAGAGTTATTCAATTCGGCATATAATTTAGAAAAATTATATTGAAATGGCTAAGATATTAGTTGTTAGGCGAAAGGGTGGACTTCCAGAACGTCGGGCACCTGCAACGTCTTCACAAGCTGGACCGTCAAATTGGCCAGTGAGGCCGCCACTAGGGGTGTTCAAACGTCGGTTCAATTCGATTTTGGAGGGAAACCGAACCGAACTGACCCGAATTTGATTTCAAGAATGGAGGCATAAACTGATTAGGAAACCAACCGGAACCGAACAAAAATTTTTGGTTCGATTTCGGTTCTTCAAAATATGTTAAAAAATTTAAAATATATTATATAAAAGCACTTCCAAAGTTCCAATTTTTAACACGCTCCAGAGAAATACCCAAATTCCTGAGCCCCCACTGGCCACCGAGTCGCAGTTATGCAACGACTTCGCGATATGACAGACTACGACAACAACTCTGGCTATGATTCCGACGTCGGCAAGTGCTTTTCTTGCCACGATGAATTGGACTTGCACGAAACTCTGCAGTGGAAGAGAAGGAATTTTCAAAACATGCGACCAAGACATGGAGCAGAACTAGCACATTCAAGGAAACTCCATATCTACCTTTCTGCTTCCATCAAATTGAACCAACTCTGTTTCGTTTCTCTTCAGCATCTCCCACATCACTCGCACATCCTCATACTGGCAAGCCCTAACGTCGCTTCGTAACTTCAATTTGTTTTGGCTCAATTTGTTTGGCAATATCACAAACACTTCCTCTGCAGAGCAGGTAAAATGTGATTTATTTTCAAAACGTAAGAGAGAGATTTACCGCTCTAGCGAGAATTGATACGCGAGGTGACTCCTCGGATGACTCTTCTTGCGGGGAAAATCCACTTCCATAGCCATTTCATATCTTCTCCGTGATTATTCACCTTGTTGGTCAATTCAGTTCGGTTATTGTCTGTTCTTGCTGATCTGAACCAAAAACCGAACCAATACAGTTGGTTCTTGTAATTTAGAACCGTATTTCAGTTTTTCCTTTATCAAAACCGACCCAAACATGACCTATGTCACCGATTTTGGTTCGATTTCCAGTTCTGGTTCGATTTTTAAACACCCCTAGCTGCCATGGTCGAACCAGTCAGAGTTTTGGTACACTAAATTTCGTAGCGTGGCTTGTGAAGAGTAGTTCTAGCTGGATTTGTAACACCAATCGATATGGTTTTGAAGATCGTGAATTTTACAGGTTGGGAGCCATTAGGGATGCAGGAGATATTCAACAGAATTGGCCTCCAAGGGGTGTACAGTGTGAAAAGCGATAGCTGTGACCAAATTTTTTGCCTATTTTATGCGAACATGAGCTTTTTCGAGAGGTCAGGAAGTATAAAGACATACATATTCAGTACGAAGATTGTGATTACTCCGGAGAGGGTCAATGAGTTGATCGAGTTTGCCAGAGAAGGGGTGGAAAGATACTACCATGCTTCTTGGAACTGTCATTTTATCGTAACAGCCGAGGGAACAGAGTTCTTAAGGAAAATTAATTGGAACTCTGACATTGTGGGGTTCCCTAAGCCAAGAGCTAGAGATTTGAACTTAAAAGCTCGTGTGATCCACAACATGGTATCACACACCATTCTATCGCGACATGGACATAGAGATCTCGTTAACTTCATGGATCTCTATGTGATAGAGAAACTGTACAGTGGTAGGATGTTCGACCCAGCTTTGTGATTTTAAGTTACATGTGTGAGATCAGGCGTACACGAAACAAGAACCTGTCCTATGGTTTGTTGATTCTGAAGATGGTCCAGCATTTTCATATTCAGTTACTGCCTGAAGTGCAAATGAGATCACAGTGGGCCGGTGACATTTTTGGCAAGATTCATTTGGTTCGGATGGGCCTTGTTGAAACAGACAGGATCTGGACGTCCAAGGGAGATGAGGGGGCCCCCAGGATGACGTTCATATAGAGGCACCCACGACCATAGTCCTCCCGATGAGCTAGGAAGTGAGCAGGGCAGAGATAGACTCTCTCGCAGACAGAGTCCATCAGCTTGAAATGAGGCATGCAAAGTCTCATATAAAGGTGATGAACAACCTCAGAGGGATGATGAGCTACTAGAAAAATATAATGGACTACTAGAGAGGTACGAGGCAGATCATTCTGAATTGGATGGGGGGCCATGACGAGGGAAGTCAATAGATGTCGGGCAATGAGGACGACGCCTAACCAATGGTGGAGGATAACGACTATGCCCAACCGATGGTGGGCAATGATGAGGAAGTTCAACCGATGATGAGCAATGACGACGATACTCAATCGTACGTACATTTCAACCTTTTTTCTCATTTTTATTTTCATTATAATTAATATTTTCTAATATAACTTTGATTATGTGTAGATAGGGGATGATGGACTACTAGACTATGAATCTATGAATAAGAAGTCTAACTGTAGTTTATTTTGTAATTCAATTTGATGTACATTAATTTGAAAGACTTTAATTTGATGTATTTTAGTTTATGATGTAAAATTCTAGAACTGATGCATTTTAGTTTGATGTACTTTAATTTGATGCACTTTAATTTCATTTATTTTACTTTGATGCACTTTAGTTTGATGCAAAATTCTGGAACTGTTTGGGTATTTGAATATGTACGATGATACTAGCTATGAGGGAGTCAAAAAACAAAGGAAACTCTAGCCAATTTTTTAATTTTTTTTTTCACTAAATTGCACTACGTTTGATCAATTAAAGTTTTATACACTAAATTTTTTACACTAATTGGACATAATTTTCTTTGTTTTATGACTCCCCATAGGTAATATCAAACAGTTCTTGCATATTCAAATAACCAAACAGTTCCAGAATTTTACATCATAAACTAAAATACATCTATGATGACCCATATGTGCACGACTGGCCCGTATACTGGATCCGGACCCGGATGGCAGTGCGTCCGTGCGGAAAAAAGGCTGGCGAAGGGGGTAGTTCATAATGTGGTGGTCGTCACAATCCCACATCGCTTGGGAAAGTATGTCGAAATGAAACATATGTAAAAAGACCCTCCCAAAAATAGTAAGACGCGTTTTGTAGCACAATTGGCAACAGATCCCATAAGAATTTTGAAGTTAAAAGTGCTTTGGTGAGAGTAGTACCAGGTTGGGTGACCGACTGGGAAGTCATTGTCAAACAAAGCCGTGAGGGGAGGATATTTGGCTACAGCTCAATCTCCAGAGCGAACAATTTCTTGCTGGGAAAAGGGGTCGTTACAAATAGTATCAGAGTCTGTACCCAACTGGAAATGTGGCTAACGAGGACGTTGGGCCCCCGAAGGGGGGTGATTGTGATGACCCATATGTGCATGACTGGTCCGTATACTGGATCTGGACTTGGATGGCGGTGCGTCTGCGAAGGAAAAAGTCGGTGAAGGGGATAGGTCGTAATGTGGGGGTCCGTCACTATCCCACATCGCTTGGGGAAGTATGTGGAAATAAAACATATGTAAGGAGACCCTCCCAAAAATAGTAAGACGTTTTTTGGAGCACAATTGGCAACGGATCCCATAAGAACTCTGAAGTTAAAAGTGCTTCGGCGAGAGTAGTACCAGGTTGGGTGACCGACTGGGAAGTCCTCGCCAAACAAAACTGTGAGGGGAGGATATTAGGCTACGGCCCAATACCTAGAGCAGACAATATCTTGCTGGGAAAATGGGTCGTTACAAATGGTATCAGAGCCTGTACCCAACTGAAAATGTGGCTAACAAGGACGTTGGGCCCCCGAGGGGGGTGATTGTGATGACCCATATGTGCACGACTTGTGACGACCCCCGACCCGATCGGGGTCAGCGAGCCTCACACCGGACATTAGAAACGTGAAGTTTTTTTTTTTTGAACTTTTAAAATGGCCAGACATAAAATCAAAGGCATAAAATGGAAAACAGAAATGCAAAAGCTGTGGACAACAGAAGTGCAGAAGCTGTGGACAACAGAAGTGCAGAAGCTGTGGACGACAGAAGTGCAGAAGCTGTGGACGACAGAAGTGCAGAAGCTGTGGACGACAGAAGTGCAGAAGCTGTGGACAACAGAAGCGCAGAAGCTGTGGACAACAGAAGCGCAGAAGCTGTGGTCGACAGAAGCACAGGAGCTGTGGACAACAGAAGTTCAGGAGCTGTGGACGACAGAAGTGCAGAAGCTGTGGACAACAGAAGTGCAGAAGCTGTGGACGACAAAAGTGCAGAAGCTGTGGACAACAGAAGTGCAGAAGCTGTGGACGACTGCAGAAGTCAACAGGAATGGACAACTGTTTTAAAGAACAATGTGGACGACTGTTTTAAAGAACGGCGTAGACGACTGTTTTAAAGAACAGCGTGGACGACTGTTTTAAAGGACAGAACGGATGACTGTTTTTAAAGGGTAGAATGGACGACTGTTTTTTTAGGGTAGAATGGACGACTGTTTTTAAAAGTCAACTCTTCACTGATCGATCTGCTACCACAGCTGATCGATCGGCTGCCTCTCTGTTTGACAGTTTACATCTCTTGACACAAAAAGCTTCAAACTTCAAAAATCTGATTCAAAACATAAGTTTGGACGTATCATAAAAACATGACAAAAGTTCTAAAATCTAACTGCATGGATAGCTCTAAAACCCAAGACAATCCATGCATAACCTAAAAGAAAAGACTCCAAGCAGTTTCAGAATATTTCAAAATATATATTCAACTGTCAGAACAGAGGTTTTAAAACATCAACACAAAGTCTATACATCGTTTTAAAATCTCAAAAGCTGTACAGAACTTGATATACACCTCAAAAATACACCCCCACAGGTTCAAAATATGTCTGGCTGCCATAACCACCCCATGAGCTCGTCCCGCCAACTGCATCTACTCATCGGCCTAAGGCATAAAGTCCTCATCTGGAGGATCCATACCTACAACAGGGAGTTCAACTATGAGCCAAGAGCTCAGTAAGAACATACAATGCAGTGATGAATATGTTATGCATGAACTTTTGAAATACATGAACATTACTTTACATTACGTCAAGTGCACAGAAGGTATAAGTGGGGCTTATAGAGGAACTGGTGCAACAGAAGTGCACTATCAGGTACATAACAGGTATACATTACAGGAATACAGAACAGGATGCTAGTCCTCGTCCCACACTTAACCGTACATTACATTACAAGTTTTATCTTTCTTAACTTCAAACCTCGTGCATAAAACATTTACATGACTTTCAGGAAAACGTGTATGCATGAACATTTACGGTACTTAAACATAACTTAAACAGGCTACAGGCTAACAAGCAAAACAGAAAGCAAACTCATTCAACTTAGAACTTAACCTACCACCTAACTACCCGACAACCAAAAACCTAGTATCTCCGTGCTGTAGGGCCTTAAGGGCCATCTTATACGCATGAACTTACCTGGCGTCCGTAGTGTTGCAAGCTTTGTACGCACATCCTCGGCGATTCACGGATCTACATCATGCACGATTGAAAATGAACCACGTTGAAAAATGCTAACTAATCAAACTTAGTAGTCTTCTCTCTAAGCTCCATCAAACCCTTAGATAACATTCTAACGTGTTTTTCGTATAAAATCAACAAGTTTTCTCCAAAACCTTAACCCTAAACTTCAAAAAACTAACATTTTAACTTGCCTAAACTCGTTAACTATAGTAGATGATTACCTTAGGCAGAGATATAAAAAGAAACTGAGGAGATCGAAGGAGCTTTGATGGTCGTTCGTCATCTGGAAGAGAGAAGGCAGAAAGAAGAAGAAGAAAATGAGGAATGTTTTACGTAGAGAAGAAGAGAAGAAGGAAGAGAGAGATAGCAAAGCTTCTCCAACAAGCTTGGACACTTGGCTCTTATCCATTGGCTCCCTCCCAACCACCTTAATTCCTACCCAAATTGTCTCTCCATTGATTTCTTACCAATTTCGCTACATAGTTCGTTGTTTTTGTTACTCCCTAGTTTGGTTTCCCCGAAATCTCCTTATCCCACCAAATAACCTAATAAATTTCTAGGGTTCTAACAAAACTTCCCCGTTTCCAAGCATAATAATTAAAAACCGTAACAATGAAAAATCTCGGGTGTTACACTGTAACACTCGGTTTCAATATAAATCAAAATAAGTTATTAAACGGAGGTATATAATCTTATGGTTTAAAATTGAGTGAAATGTTGATTAGGTTATTAAGTGACTAGGCAGGGGCAAGATGGTAATTGCGAATTTATATTGTGGATAACGTATTTAAGGAAAGGTTTAGTGAGGTTTAGCCGCCACTATTTTATTACTCTTACCTCTCAGCTCGGCGGACATCCTCTAGGCGATTCCCCTCCGATTTTCCCCAACCAAGGTGAGTTTTGATTAAATTACTTGCTGTTCTAGTGCTTAGGTAGCTGAAGGATTGCAATGTATGTGTTTTCAAAAGGCTGCGAGTGAGAGATTTGGGTTTGGGGTTTATTGATGTATCGGGAATGTTTAATCAGTAGAGCCCCAAACCGGCTTCCTTAGACTTCAGGGTAGTTAGATAAAGTCTAGTGGAGATCTAATCTATAATCTGTCGATGGTTCTAGGTGAGCAGATTTCTGGAGTAGCCTATAGCCGAGCGATTTCCAGGAGACCAGGTAAGTAAAGTATTGTGTGTGCCCTCGGGCCTACATCACAAAACAGTAGGTTTTTGCATGTTTGAGTATTTTCTGTATGTCATGCATCATAAATTTGAAAGAAAACGAAAATGAATTTTCATGTATCATGTGAAGAGGCAAGTTCAGATTGACGGGCATTGGCGGTTAAGGGAACTAATCCACCCCTTAACTGATGAAGAGGATTTATAACATTGGGAGAACTGATCCCACTCCCAAGGGAATTGAGGGATCTGAACAGTTATTAAGGGACCTCATCCGCCCCTTAATTAATGAAGAGGATGTAGACATTGGGAGAACTGATCCCACTCCCAAGGGAATCATGGGATCTGATCAGTAAACAAACGAAGTACAACCGAGATGAGAAAGTAGAAACTGCATATTTAGGATTTTGTTTCAGCATATCATTTCATTATTGCTTTACTTACTTAGCATTAGGCTAATAGATGAGTTTTGTGATGTAGGTGTTGAAGATACCACAGGTGAATTTCCTGAGTACACAGATGATTAGGTGTGGTTGGAGGAGCACATCCATGTCTCGGCTTGGTAAACTGATGAGGCGGGCTAACTGGTGTCAGCAGGTGTTGAGGTTTAGTTGATAATGATCTAGTCTGAGAAGGTCGAGTTTTCATGACAGTAGAGATTTTAGCATTTCGAATACAATTTGAATATTATTGATTCTAGTAACCTGTTGAGTTTTAAGTGTTGGTTTTACTGGATTTGATTAATGTAATGGTTTGAATCGTTCTTGAAAGGTCTTGGAGAGGCAAGAAAATTTCTTTCTGTAGTTAGAGTTGTGTCTGTCTTCTATCGGAATGTGATTTTAATAAAGCTATCAGATGATGTCGAGTGTTTTAGTCGTCCGATGATGTCGAGCTTTTGCTCGTCAGATGATAAGGGTTAAGTCGTTCGGATGAGGAGATCATCCGGCTGACGTCACCGGTAGATGAAGGATGTATTTTGTCGTTAGTGACCGGTGGATGTAGAGTAAAGTCGATCGGATGAAGGAGATCATCCGGCTGACGTCACCGGTAGATGAAGGATGTATTTTGTCGTTAGTGACCGGTGGATGTAGAGTAAAGTCGATCGGATGAAGGAGATCATCCGGCTGACGTCACCGGTAGATGAAGAATGTATTTTGTCGTTTAGTGACCGGTGGATGTCTTTCGATAGACTGACCGGATGACAAATCTTATGCTTTGTCGTCTAGTGACCGGTGGATGTCTTCAAATAGCTTTTCCCCCCTTTCGTTGACTTTGTTCAGCGGACGATGAATTTGACTTTTGCAACCTTTAAAGTATTTTCACGAGTTAAACCTTCGCTTCTTAACCGATTGTTTCTTAACATTCCCAATGATTATTTTAACATGGTTTTGGTTAATTTTATTTTTGTTTAAACGATTTCCGCTGCATGTTTTCATGTTTTGTCAAATGTCCAAATTTTAAATTTTGTACGAAGTCTTGAATTTGGTCCAAGTTTTCTCGGTAATATTCGGGTTTATGAGTAACAAACCGGGTTCAGTAAACTCGGGTGTTACAGTTTGGTATCAGAGACATTCAGTTAAACCGTTCAAAAGATTACTCATCAGTGCCAATCGTTGCATGGAAGTACTCCAACGACTGTAAGTGTTTATGTTAGCCTTAGTAATTAGATGTTTATGAAAGTAATTAACCTTACACAGGAATCCAGTATAATGGCTAGACGCCCAGGAAGACCTAGAGTGCCTAGAGAAATGCCAAATGTAAGAGGTGAAGAGGAGCCTAGTGTGATTAGGCAGCTGACAGATTTGGTGCGTCAGCAGACTGACATAGTGCGACAACAGTCCGACCAATTAGGAGTGTTATTGAACCGAGAAGCACAAGGAAGTGCCAACTCGGGCCATGGCAATGAGCATTCAGGGGACCGATTTCGCAGGCTTCAACCACCCACATTTGATGGAAGATCATCTAACCCGATTGTTGCCGAAGAATGGTTGAGGAAGATTGAAAGCATGCTTCGATGTGCCAACGTTGGAGAAGGAGATAAGGTCACCCTGGCAACGTTTCATTTTGCTGGAGACGCCCAGGTTTGGTGGGAGACAATTGAGACCACCACTGATATTTTGGCTATGACTTGGAGACAATTGAGACCACCACTGATATTTTGGCTATGACTTGGCTGAGACCACCACATATGTGGAAATGAAACATATGTAAAGAGACTCTCCTAAAAATAGTAAGACGCGTTTTTGAGCACAATTGGCAACCGATCCCATAAGAACTCCGAAGTTAAAAGTGTTTCGGTGAGAGTAGTACCAGGTTGAGTGACCGACTGGGAAGTCCTCGCCAAACAAAGCCGTGAGGGGAAGATATTGGGATACGGCTCAATCCCCAAAGCAGACAATATCTTGCTGGGAAAAGGGGTCGTTACAACATCAAAGTACAATGCCCATGAAATAAAACTACAATTTGAATTATAAACTACAATGGTCGTGTGTAGTATTTCATCATAAACTACAATGTACATCAATTTAAATTACAACAGAGAAAATGCAAAAATAAAGTATAATGTCCATAAAATAAAACAGTTTCAGATTGTCCTCGTCATCGCCTGGTAGTTCATCCCCTTCCATGGCCATGTGTAGAAGATTCATGCATGTAATGAAAACTATATTAATTAAATAATGAAAGTTTGTTTATGAGAATAATGGGTAAAAATGTACCTGTGTCCCGTCAAATGTTTGGAAATCCATAAATGTGTCGTGCAAAGCGGCAGCGCCTGAAGTGGATCTCCTGTCAGGACATGTACGACTATTATGCCCCTGATGCCGACATTTACCATATGACATTCTAGATTTCTTCTTATAAATTTTTGACGTAGGCGGCTCATCGACATCGCACACTCTTTTCTTTTTCGGCCTACCAGGTTGACGCCTTCTCTGGGTGGAACGATTGGGATCGCATTGTCTGGTTCCAGCCACATTTGTTGGCCATTAATGAGACGAATGAAGTTTGAGTACATCGCCAAGTATGTAGTCCGGTGATAGTATTGATGAACAAAATTTCCTGAGGCAACCTCATGAAATTAATGCATGGAATGACACGAACACATGAGATTCCAGTAAGCTCCCACCTCTGACATTTGCACATGCCTGCAATCAGGTCAACGACATATTGTTCTTTGCCGTTGCTGACCTCAAAACTTTCATCTTCCGCTAACTGAGCACTCCAATTATGAGCTGCCTCTTTTAGTTTCCCTAGCTTTTTCATTATCTGAGGACACATGACATCTGTTGACTTGAGTATCTTGTCGTATTTTTTTACAATACGAGTCATCAAGGTATTTCGAATAATCTCAAACATAGCCAGGATCGGTTTGTCCCTGGCCGGAAATAAAGCTGCATTGAACGACTCGCATAAATTATTCAAGCCCAAGTTGCACTTGGAAATCGACGAAAACGCATAATTAGCCCAATAGCTAGGCAGTATTCGTCGAAGCCATGTGTGGGCATCCAGGTTTAGCTCATGCCCTTTCTTCATTTCTATCTTGAAATATTCCATTGTGGTTACCTTTGTTGCATTCCACATTGCATCTTTATACGTTCTGCCCCGAAATCGACTTTTGAAGTTTGCATACATATGCCTGAAGCAATAGCGGCGTTCGGCTAAACCAAATGTCTCCTCCACAGCAAGCGATAACCCCTCAGATTCTAAATAAAAACATACTCAGCATAAAAATATATAATTACAACGCCCGAACAATACTAATACTAATAATATATATCTTTTGTCAATTCGACACAAATGTCCATTCGCGTCCATTGTCAGTGCTTAGGTCATCCTGCAATATCTCCAAAAATACTTCCACGAGTCCTTGCATTCTAACTCTATGTTGGCAACGGCAATGTGACAACCCGAAACCCGGTCCCGATTGGGATCTAAGAGCCAAGCCATCACTCCGGACATTTTAAAACATGACAATTTTTTTTTTTTTGAACTTTACTTTTAAACTTTAACAGAATTCAGAATCGAGAGACAAGAAATCAAAAGATGTATTAAAAATTTGGACTACAGTGATAGAAGTGTAATACCCGGCTTTACGGGATTTTGTAAATTATATATATAATGGCATTTTTGTAAATATGTCAAATCAAACCCATTTTACAAAAAGAAAGCGTCATTAGAATCCTAAGTATTAATATGGATTTTAAGAAAATTTCGGGAATTTTTGGAGTTGTAATGCTAATTTCGGGTAATTACGTTTCTCGAAATATAAAGGACGTTTTAGTAAAAATAGTAAACGAGGTCCGTTTTGCGAACGGACAGATTTAATAGAACCCAAATAATAAGTTGGATTTATTGGCGAAATAAGAAAATTTGGAGAAACCGAATAGTTAGTCGATTAACGAAACGAAGGACAAAGTAATTATAAAAATCAAAGAAGGGCAAAACGGTCTTTTGCAAAGTCAATTTTTAATTTAAAAACCAAAACTTCTTTCTTCCTCCAGACTTCACGAAATTTCCTTTCTGTTTTCTTCTTTTTCTCCCGCGGCCACAGAACGATTTCCTCTCTGCCATTTCACTCCGACCTCCGATTCGTCCCCCTATCGTCTCGTTTTCTTCGCGATTTCTCCTCCCCTCTTGACCCTAGGTATGAATCTATAGTCTAAGAGCGTTAAATTTTGGATTTCGGGTTGTTTAATGTTAGGGTTTTTTGTTTAGGGTTATCGTAAAAATTATGATTTAAGGTTCGAAATTGATAGGTTTGCCGTGATTAAGGATATAGTGAACGTATTTGACGTTGTTGGACGAATTTAATTGATTTAGGATGAATGTTAAATTTTGTGAAAATTCGAGATTTAGGAAAAACTCGTAATTTGGGATTTGAAGTGCTGAGCGTGTTTTGCTCAATGAAATAGCTCAATGAATTGAATTAAAACTTTAGGAATTTCCTTAGTTAAGGATTTTGTTAGTTTGACCATTAAATTGTTTAAGCTCGTTTTAACGACAATTTGGTGAAACTGCTTAGGTGAACAACGCTCGTGGACGGAGCTTGAGCTGCAACGGACACGAGGTAAGTACTCGTGACTTGCTTTGACCGATTGGTCTACATCGTACGTCGAGGTCGTTTTGGTTGGGTAGTTAGGATTAGTTCTTTATAGGTTATGCCTTTAATTGCTTTTATTGTCTCGATGGTATGAATCATGTATGTTTACTTTAAAGCACGTAACTGTTCATGCATCACGATTTTTGATTATGCATAGAAAATGAATTTCCGCATGATGTTTTAAAGAAAATGACAATGCGGCCCAGAGGGGGGCTATTGATCTATTGTGTAGGCACGAAGGGGTCTGTCACAATACCGCATCTAATATGTACTCATATAGTTACAGGTCATGCGAGGTGGGGCTCAGGCACGGTTGTACATGTTGTAAGCATGTACCCCCCTCCTCTAGCTGGAAAGAGTAGTCCAACCGCTGGATGTGCTCTCTCCGGTTAGGGGGATGAGATCTCGGTGACACCTACAGAGTAAAGATAAAGAAAATGCCGCATGATTTATGAACTCATATGCACAGCATGCATTTACATTTACGAGTCTTGCTGAGATTTTTATCTCATAGGTGTCTGTATGGTGTAGGTGATTTCGACATAGGTGAGGATGAGATCCCTCAACCTGAGGAGTGACGCAGTTGACGGAGGATGGTCGCGGGAGTGTGTTGACACAGTCGAGGCTCATTTTGACCCGTGGGATTCATGGTTAGGTGTTTTGAGGGTTTTTGGGATTTGTCGGGCTGATGGTTGTATAGTTAAAATATTTTAGGATGTTTGGATCTGATAGTGGATAGGTTTATATTTGACGTTTCAAATGTTTTGGTAAACTGTTTACAAAACATTTTGTTAAGGTTTTATTTAGATTTTTATGAATTGTTGGTGATTTAAAAATAGGTGGAAATGCTCGGTTTTTAAACATATCCATGCAATTTGTTTTCACGAGAGTTTAATGTGTGTTTCGGTTAAGTGTGTTGTTACTGTTCACCGGTGGATGTGTGTTGTTACTGTTCACCGGTGGATATGTGTTGTACTGTTCACCGGTGGATGTGTGTTGTTACTGTTCACCGGTGGATGTGTGTTGTTACTGTTCACCGGTGGATGTGTGTTGTTACTGGTCACCGGTGGATGTGTGTTGTTACTGTTCACCGGTGGATATGAGTTGTTACTGTTCACCGGTGGATGTGTTTGTTACTGTTCACCGGTGGATGTGTGTTCTTACTATTCACCGGTGGATGTGTGTTGTTACTGTTCACCGGTAGATGTGTTTGTTAGTGTTCACCGGTAGATGTGTGTTGTTATTGTTCACCGGTGGATGTGTTTGTTACTGTTCACCGGTGGATGTGTGTTGTTACTGTTCACCGGTGGATGTGTTTGTTACTGTTCACCGGTAGATGTGTGTTGCTGTTCACCGGTGGATGTGTTTGTTACTGTTCACCGGTGGATGTGTTTGTTACTGTTCACCGGTGGATGTGTTTGTTACTGTTCACCGGTGGATGTGTGTTGTTACTGTTCACCGGTAGATGTGTTCGTTACTGTTCACCGGTGGATGTGTTCTGTTACTGTTCACCGGTGGATGTGTTTAATTGTTTTATTAAATGTTTTAAGTTTTATTTAATTGATTTTGTATTTTGTTTTAAATGGTTTAAAAACTAGATTTCAATTCCAATTTCGATTCTGATTTCGATTTCAATTTGATTTCTGCTTAAAGTTTAATTAAGTTCATTTAAAGTTAAAGGTATAAAAAAAATAAATAAATAAAAAATAAATAAAATTTACGGGAAATTGGGTAAAGTGTTAGGGTCGCTACAAGAAGACCGAAGACAACAGGAAGAAATATAAAAAAAACCCTCTCTGAAATTGAAGACTGGAAGATAATATAGAACCGGGTTACAGAAATAAATAACAGAAGAAGATAGGAAAAACAGAAAACATAAATGGACGACTGGGGTGAATAAACAGAATAAAACAGGAAATAAAAAAAAAAGGAAAACGTAAACTGGAAGACAAACTGTGGAAGGCTACAGTAACCGTGGACAATCGGGGGCTGTGGACAATCGCACAGAAGATAGAACCTGTGGACGTTTGAAATAAAAGACCGAAACTACGGGCACAGGAGTCTGTGGACGTTTGCACTAAAAGACAAAAATAGCAGACACAGGAGTCCGTGGACGTTTGCACTAAAAAACAAAAATAGTGGACACAGAAGTCTGTGGACGTTTAAAATCAAAAACAGACTTTTGACTTTTAAAATAACAAGTAGACTCTCGGCGAAGTTATCGTGGACGATAACACATAGCCAAATAAAGGACAGAAACCGAAGGCAAAATAGACCATTATTTTAAAGGCAGAATGGACGTAGACGACTGTTTTACAGAAGAGAATGACAACTGTTTTACTGAAGGCGTGGACGACTAACACTTGGTCAAATACTTAAAAACTCGAAGGACAGAAACTGAAAGGCATAAAAACAGAAGGCGTGGACGACTATTTTCAAAGGCAACGTGGACGTTTAAAATAACAGGCAGACCTTGGACTTTTAAAATAGCAGACAGACTCTCGACGACGTTATCATGGACGATAACTTTGGATGATAATACTTAGCCAAATAAAAGACAGAAAACCGAAGGCAAAATAGACAACCAAAACTGGAGGTAGAATGGACGGCTGTTTTACATAACAAAATAAACAAATCTTTTACAGACAAAATGGACGATATTTAACAGGGAGACATTAAAAACAGAAAGCATGAAAACAGAAGGCATAAGAATTACAAATTTCACAAAAAAAACCGATTCAAAACATAGTTTTAAAACATGCATAGAAACATGACAGAAGTTAGAAAACATGACAGAAGTGCAAGAAATCAAACTGCTTGGATAGCTCTAAAACTCGAGACAATCCATGCACAACCTAAAAGAGGAGAACTCCAAGCATTTCCAGAATAAATCAAAATATGCATTCAACTGTCAATTACAGAGATTTAAAAACTTGAACACCAAAACCTATACATTACAAAAATCCCAACAGAGTTCCCAACAGGGTTTTAAAACGAAAACACCAAAATCCTAACAGAGTTTCCAGACATGAAATTCACTTTAAAACTTAAACCTCGGGACAGAAATACGTCTGATTGTAGCAACCAAACCCCATGAGCTCAATCCACCAACCTTCTCAACTCATCAGCTTGAGGCACAAAGTCCTCATCTGGAGGATCCATACCTACAACAGGGAGTTCACTATGAGCCTAAAGCTCATAAGAAATAATGCTGATGCTTGTATGCATCCCATTTTCAAATATATGAACATTACATTACATTACATTACATTACATTACATTACATTACATTACATTACATTACATTACATTACATTACATTACATTACATTACATTACATTACATTACATTACATTACATTACATTACATTACATTACATTACATTACATTACATTACATTACATTACATTACATTACATTACATTACATTACATTACATTACATTACATTACATTACATTACATTACATTACATTACATTACATTACATTACATTACATTACATTACATTACATTACATTACATTACATTACATTACAACTCAACATATACAGTGACAGAACAAAACTATGGAAATCAGAACACAACGAACACGTTTAACTTAAAGCATAACCTACGACCTAACAACCCGAACCAAAAACCTAGTATCTCTTTGCTGTAGGGCCTTAAGGGCCAACTTATACGCATGAACTTACCTGTTGTCCGAAATGCAGCAAGCTTTGCACGCACAACAACTGTAACTGGAGGAAACAGGAGAAATGAAGTTTTTGGAAATATTGCAGTTGCCTGGAAGAGAGAAAACAGAGAGAAGAAGAAGAAAATGCAAAGTGTTTTACATAGAGGGGAAGATAAGGAAGAAGAAGGTATGGCTTCTTCCACAAGTTTGCCAAGTGTCATCATCCATTGGCTTCTCCCACTTAACCATACATTTTACCTTCACATTTTAACTTCCATTACTTCAAATCTGGTGCTGAAAACATTACATGGTTTTACGGAAAACATGGATGCATGAACAGGTATGATGCTTAAACTCAACATATACAGGTGACAGAACAAAACTATGGAAATCAGAACACAACGAACACGTTTAACTTAAAGCATAACCTACGACCTAACAACCCGAACCAAAAACCTAGTATCTCTTTGCTGTAGGGCCTTAAGGGCCAACTTATACGCATGAACTTACCTGTTGTCCGAAATGCAGCAAGCTTTGCACGCACAACAACTGTAACTGGAGGAAACAGGAGAAATGAAGTTTTTTGGATTGCCTGGAAGAGAGAAAACAGAGAGAAGAAGAAGAAAATGCAAAGTGTTTTACATAGAGGGGAAGATAAGGAAAGAAGAAGGTATGGCTTCTTCCACAAGTTTGCCAAGTGTCAATCATCCATTGGCTTCCTCCTACCAACCTTAATTGGCTTCCCATTTTGCCCCTCCATGCATTTCTAACTATTGGTTTTTAACTAAATTACTATTTAGTTCGTCGAATCGGTTTTACTAATCACCCTCATTCAATTGAACACGTCGACGATTTCATTAAAAATAGCCGTTGCATTAACATCAGAGTAACTCCGCTTAATTGTTCGAGGAATAATTCCATAGGTAAAATGTCGGGTGTTACAGGCAATGAGATATATGTCATTATTGCCATCAATACTGATGGCCGTGAGTAATTGGTCAGGGCAGGAGCCCTTCAAATGACATCCATTTAAACAGATAATAAGGCTGCCCCGTTGCAACACACCTGCCTTGCAAGCAGCCATATATATATACATTCTTTCAAATATCATCTTTTCATTTCGGCCCTCGCCCACCACGTAACTATATATTTTCACTGTGCTACCAGATTTGATCTCCTGATTTCTTATGTGTATAAACGGAGTAGCTTGAATTGTTTTTCGCTCCTCCCGTCATTAAGTTCTTTAGCTTTGCTTCTTGCTCTTGGGGCAAGACTCCGCGTAATGTTCACATTATATTCTTTCCTCAGCGTCTCGATAATAAAATGAATTTCCTAGTCCGGTTGACTTTTGAACCTATCCAAATAATGTTTTGCCAACCATTATGTCGAAGCATGTCGATTATCAAATGTCCTTGCACAACTATGAGTTTTAAAGTAACTCTTTATTTGGAATATCAACTCATTTTGCATGACCAAAGCATGCAGTCGCCACTTACATCCTCCTTGGCACTCTGTCGTGAGTCATGTACGTTCACTTTTAACAAATTTAATATCAAATTCATTTTTCAAAGCATAATTTCGTACTTCCTCTCTAATGGCCGTTAAAAAACTATATTGTCTACCCAAACAAAAATCATACGAATTTTCTTCCTTTACTTGTATATTTTCCGCCTCGTCATCTTCCAACATGAACGGTGCTCGTAGCTCATCGTCTAGAGTTTGTGAGGTTGAATGCACCTCTATTTCTCCAACCGCCTCTAAGTGATCAAATACTTGAATATCACCATATATGGGAGCGTCCTCCTCCGGGTAGCACTCTATGTTCGCAGGCTCATCTGCATGAACTAATCTCTTAGCCATTTACGACGAATTTGTGATTTGGGAAATTTTGAATTTTGAGGGCTGGTCCTCGAATTTGTGAGGTTTGTTGGATAAAAATCCAACGAAAAAATTCAGAATTGATAAAGCAATAACCTGGAGCGTTTTTCGGTCGATTTTCTGCAAAAAAATTTGCAAGAGTTCTGAGAGAAACGTAGTTTTGTCAAAGGAAAACGCGTGAATGAGCTTCAGGAAGCTCTCTATTCTGATATAATCGCGAGATCGGACGCACTCGGCAAGGGTAGCGACCCTCCGATCTTGTTAGATTTTAAAAAACGGACGCACACAGCGAGGGTAGTGATCCTCCGCTCTCGCCCTAGTTTTACAAACGGACGCACTCTCTATATACGAGTGCGTCCGCTGAGGACAACGGACGGACTCTCAGAGAGTCTGTCCATTTTCTATCATGTTGATCCAACGTGCGTCCGTTTATATAATACACTGCAAACAGAATGGACAGACGGTGTAGAACAGAGGGTAAACACCCCCAAAGTGCGTCTGATGTGACGTTTTCGAATGTTACGTCGCCAGAGAAGAACGAACAGACGGCGTTTTTTTAGAGTGCGCACTGTATACGGCAAAAAATATAAACAGACGGACTGTGTTTTGAAACAGTCCGCCCATTCTAGATAACGGACAGACTCTGTTTTTAAGAGTCCGTCTGTTCTATGGCAAAATTATAGAACGGATGGTAAAATAACGTCCGCAAGGATTGGATTTGTTAGGTTTTTCATAGCTTAAGGTTAAGGGCATTAGAAATGATAGTTTATGGTTGAAATTAAAAAAACCTATACTTTAAGGTTTTAATTGGTAATTTTCCTTTAAAAAATTTGAAAAATATGTAATGTATTGGTTAAAATGAACAAAATTACATTAATGAAATAAATACATTTGAGAAAAAATATGATATGTGTTTTTCAAATTTAATAGAAAAGTTAATCTAATTAAATTAAATAAATAAATTCAATGCAATGTCCAATTCTATTAAAGATTAAAGAAAGCCAGAATGCTTTATTTTGAAGGGAGTTCAGCCGTATTTAATTTTATTATGCGATTAATAATTACTTTTTATTAACAATTAAATATGGAATAAAATTTCTTAATTATATTAAAACTAAACGCCAAATTAATTGTAAGAATATTTCAAACTTATACAGTGAATTAACCGCAAAAAATTATAAATTAACTGGCGTGTAATTATTTAATAGGATAAATTCTATTTTAAATCTCAAAGTTTGGGATATTTCACAAAATGTCATTAAAGAATTATTCTTCGCAATGTCAGCCTCAAAATATATTATTCTAACAAATCAACTCCTACTTGACATCCGTTCTCTACCATAGGGCGTCCGTTCCTGGTGACTTCTCAAGAACTGATGCTCGTTGTTTATTAAACAGACGTCCGTTGCCTGACCCTATAAAAAAAAAAAAAAAAAAAACAGGCGCCATTTTTGCAAATCGCCAAATCGCCGTTTTATAGGGACGGGCAACAAACATCTGTTTAATAAACAATAGACGTTCGTTCCTAGCGATTCTCAAGAAAGAACGTCGTTTTGGCACCCGTTCAAAGCTGTGTTTTCGAACGTGCTCGGGAACGGACGTCCGTTCCAAAATAAATGGATGTCCGGTCCCGAGCATGGGTGAAAACATTGCTTTGAACAGGTGCCAAAATGGATGCCGATGAACGGATGCCTGAAAATTGTTGAATGGACGCTCATTTTACGTTTAAAACTAAACGGATGCTCGTTCGTAGAGAACGAATGTGTAATATCCGGCTCGTACGGATTTTGGATATATTATATTATATTCTTATTTTATATTATATGTGGCATTTTTGGTAAATATGTCAAATCAAGTCAGTTTCGCAAACGGAAAGCGTTAATACGATCCTAACGATTAATTGGAATTTTAAGGAATTTTGTGGAATTTCTGGAGTTTTGATGCAATATTCCGAGTAACTAAATCCCTTTGTAATATGGTTAACGAATTAGTAAAAATAGTAAACGAGGTCCAAATGGCAAACAGACAGTTTTAACGGAACCCTAGTGATAAGTTGGACTTAGTGGTGAAACAAGAAAAATTCGAATGGTCGAAAACACGAGAGGGCAAAAATTAATGTTTTGTTAAGAAATAGTTTTAGTTTTATTATTATTATTATTATTATTATTATTATTATTATTATTAATTTTATTTTAATTAAACACAAACAACAGAAATGTTGTTTGTGTTCGAGCCCGATGACCCGCGACGAAGAACAGGGGGATCGGCGACGAAGCTCGGGCGACGATCGACGAAGCGCCGGCGATCCTCGCCGTTCTCCGGCCAGACGACGGCGACGGGGTTCCGACTTGTCTCCACGCGCGAACCGCACGGTATGTTCGGTTTTTTCGCCCTGTTTCTTGCTCGGTTTTTGGCCGTGAGGGAAGAGCTCGATTGAGCTCTGGTTTCCGGCCACTTTTGGCCGTTCTTAGCGTCAAATGGCCGAGCATAACGCCGGCTATGGTTGCCGAGCATTAGTGTGCTCAATTTGAGCCGAAAACAGTGAACTCCAAATTTGGGGGTTTCGGTTTTCGGTGTGTTGCCTCGGGATTTCGATTAGTTTAGGCTAATTGAGGCTAATTGTGGTTTATTGGTGAAGAAATTGACGTGAATTGATGAAAAATCAAAATGGGGGAATTTCCCGGATTGGGGCAGTTCGGGTTTTGCTGCAATTGACCTATCTACGGTCGATTGTTTTAAAATTCGTTTTGGCAGATTAAAATAGGTTATTAGAGGAGTACGTGGCCGCTGGAATCGTTCGATTCCGATATCCGACGCGAAAGTTACGCGCGTTCGAAGTTTTAGGTCGGTTTTTACCGAACCCAAATTAAGGTCCGAAGGTAATAGGTTTATAGTAATTAATGATATAAAGGACGTATTGAACGATATTGGACGGAGTTAGAGTGAATTGCGATAAATGTTAAAATTTGAGAATTTTCGGGTTTTTAGGAAAAACTCGTTAATTGTAATTTTAAACTATCGAGCGTTAATCGTTGTTTAAATACTTCGATTAGTTAGGTGAAGATTTTAGGAAAATTCCTTAATTAAGGTTTTTGTTAAATTTGGACATATTATTGTTTAAGCTCGTATTAACGACAAATTGATAACAATTGCGTAGGTGAACCACGCTCGTGGAAGGAGCTAGCCTTGCAACGGACGTCAGGTAAGTTCTCGTGATTTTCTTTGGCCAAATCGGCCTACACCGTACATCGTGTCGTCTCGAGGCGTTTTGGAGATGCCTTTAGTTAGTTTTGCTCGGTTTGGGTAGCTAGGTCTTAAGAGTTTATAGTTTACGTTTTTAAAGTCCTGATGGTCTATGTGTTGCTTGTTTATTGTATGATATTGAACTGTTCACGCATCACTTGGTTTTAAAGAAAAGCATGAAAACGAATTTCCGCACAGAGTTTTAAAGATAACGTAAAGCATAGCATCGGCTGAAAGGCTTACAGTGCACGGCCGAAAGGCTTACAGTTCACGGCCGAAAGGCTTACAGTTCACGGCCGAAAGGCTTACAGTACACCGGCCGAAAGGCTTATAGGCCGAAAGGCATACAGTTACAGGTCACGCGAGGTGGGGCTCAGGCACGGCTGTACGGATTGTAAGCGTGTACCCCCCTCCTCTAGCTGGAAAGAGTAGTCCGCCCGCTGGATGAGCTCTCTCTGGTTAGAGGGTATAGGATCTCGGTGACACCTACAGAGCATTGCATAGAAAGATAAAATAAAGCATGATTTATCGAACTCATAGCACAGCATGCATCGCATTTACTAGGGCTTACTGAGATTTATCTCATAGTGTGTTTATGTATGGTGTAGGTGACATAGACTTCGAGATATCAGGTGAGGACGATGTTCCTCCACCTGAGGCATAGTTCGGTTGACGGATGATGGCTGCGGTGGTGTGCTGGCGCAGTCGAGGCGTATTTTGACCCGTGGGACTCATGGTTAGGTATTTTGATAGTTTTGGGAATTGTCTGGATGAAAGATGTATAGATTTTGAGGGTTTTTGGACATTTTGGGCTGTTGGATGTATAGAAATTATAGGATGTTTGGTACTGGTAGATGATAGGTTTACTCTTGAGGTTTTAAATGTATTGAAAACCTGTTTTATAAATTGCTTGAGATGTTCTGAGTAGAAAATGTATAGATAGAACATATTAGGATGTTTGGACTCTGTTTAGTTGATAGATTGATGTTTAGATGGTTTGGTTCGGGTTAGTGGATAAAGTAGGTTTTGATGTTTTGATAGATTTGTTTTATAAAACGTTTGTTGAGATTTTTATTTGGATTTTTATGAACTGCTTGGTGATTTTGTAAACAGGAGGATATGTCACACTTTTAAACGGAACCATGCAGTTTATTTTCATGAAAATGTAATTTGTTATAGTGGCGTTCGAGTCGGTTTTGAGGTGGTATTTCGGAAGACGTATGAGTATCGAGTGTTTGTGTACGTATTGGTTTAATCAATTGTTTTTATTTGTTTTAAACGTTTTATTAAATTGATTTTAAATTATTTTCAAATCGTTTCCGCATAGACGCTAAGAATAAAGGATAAAATGAAAAATTGGTACGGTAAATAAGGGTACAGTGTTAGGGTCGTGACAGAATGTCCGGTAGAGGTTGACTTGTTAAAATAAGAATACTTCGAGGGTGACGTTGTGAAGAATAATTCTTTAATGGCATGTTTGTGAAATTCTCCAAAACCTTATAAGTTAAAATGGAATATTGGGTATACCTTTTAAATACTTGTAGTTGGAAGCTCCAACATCATTAGATAGATATGTGGTCAACATGCTGCTATGAATTGTGTGATGTATAGTTTGATTTCTCCTTTTTAGCGAAGAAAGTTCTAAGTTGTAGGTTATTTTGCCACTTATAGGATCTCAAAAGTTTGTAATAATATTGCTCAGTGATGAGATATTGTTCTTGAAGCTATGAATAAGGAACCAAAGTTCAAATTTATGACATATTGATTTCACACCATATTGGCCTTGATCTTTGAGTGGAATTACAGCACCTTTCTTTCTCCAATCAGTGGTAATTGGCATACCCTTTTCTCCTTCATATGTGAAATGTGTTTTCTTATGCTTATTATGACGGAATCGCAGGTATACGCTCTTGAATTCTGCGTTCGTTATATCTGAAAATTTGTTGTCGATGAGCTGATGAGAAAAGTTCATAGAGTTGAAGAAGTCAATAAACTGAAATGGTAGTCAACAGTGAAAAAATGGTAGTCGTTGAATCAACAGTGATTAAAAAGGAAATAAATGTTTTTAAAATATATATCAGATAACTAAATAAATTATTGAACATTATGCCATAAATTATATAATATCTAATGAAAATATATAGTATTCTAAATTAATTAATTATCAAGGTCAATAAACCTTTTTTTCCCAAAGAGAGCACTTAGTAGATAACATGTGACGACCCCAAACCCAAACCCGAGCCCGAGCCGTCACGAGACTAGACATATCATTCATTGGGACTTTACGTTTTTTTTTTCGACTTTTTAAAACTCATAGACATTTAAAGTGAAAGACTTAAAATAAAATAAAATAAATAAATAAACATAAACTGGAAATCATACAGTGGAAGACTTACAGTAGAAATCATACAGTGGAAGACTTACAGTGGATGACAAGGGTGGATGACAGGGATGGATAACAGGGGGGATGATATGGACAGGAAGACAGGAGCGGATGATATGGACAGGAACACAGGAGCGGATGATATGGACAGGAAGACAGGTGTGACAGCTCGAAATCAGATCCAGATCGGAATCCGAGAGCCAAGCCGTCACTCCGGACATTTAACGAAAAACGGTGACTATTTTTTTTTTAAACATTTATACTTTTAAAACAAACAGAAAACGGACTGAACTTTTAAGAGTATAACCTTAAAGCTTAACAGAGAAGGAAAACATTTTCGGGATTTGGAATCAAAACAGAGAAAAAAGAACAGTTAAAAAAACTAGACTACAGAATGAATGGCAGAAGGAGAAATGAAACAGTGCAATCGGTGGAAATGAACAGTGAAACAGTGGATGTAAACTACAACAAGGTGAACAGTGCAATCGGTGGATGTGAACAGTGCAATCGGTGGATATAATAAGACAAAAGTGAACAGTGATCGGTGGATGTAAACTACAACAAGGTGAACAAAGAAATCGATAGATGTGAACAGTGCAATGGTGGATATAATAGGACAAAAGTGAACAGTGATCGGTGGATGTAAACTACAACAAGGAGAACAAAGAAATCGGTAGATGTGAACAGTGCAATCGGTGGATATAATAAGACAAAAGTGAACAGTGATCGGTGGATGTAAACTACAACAAGGAGAACAAAGAAATCAGTAGATGTGAACAGTGCAATCGGTGGATATAATAGGACAAAAGTGAACAGTGATCGGTGGATGTAAACTACAACAAGGTGAACAAAGAAATCGGTAGATGTGAACAGTGCAATCGGTGGATATAATAAGACAAAAGTGAACAGTGATCGGTGGATGTAAACTACAACAGGAGAACAAAGAAATCGGTAGATGTGAACAGTGCAATCGGTGGATATAATAGGACAAAAGTGAACAGTGATCGGTGGATGTAACTACAACAAGGAGAACAAAGAAATCAGTAGATGTGAACAGTGCAATCGTGGATACTAATCGGACAAAAGTGACCAGGATCGGTGGATGTAAACTCCAACAAGGTGAACAAAGAAACGGGTAGATTGTGAACAGTGCAATCGGTGGATATCATAGACAACAGTGAACAGTGATCGGTGGCTTGTCAACTACAACAAGGAGAACAACCGAAAAACGGTAGATGTGAACAGTGCAATCGTGAATTAATAGGACAAAAGTGACAGGTGATCGGTGGATTGTAAACTACAAACAAGGAGAACAAGAAAATCGGTAGATGTGAACAGTGCAATCGGTGGATATAATAGGACAAAAGTGAACAGTGATCGGTGGATGTAAACTACAACAAGGAGAACAAAGAAATCGGTAGATGTGAACAGTGCAATCGGTGGATATAATAAGACAAAAGTGAACAGTGATCGGTGGATGTAAACTACAACAAGGAGAACAAAGAAATCAGTAGATGTGAACAGTGCAATCGGTGGATATAATAGGACAAAAGTGAACAGTGATCGGTGGATGTAAACTACAACAAGGAGAACAAAGAAATCGGTAGATGTGAACAGTGATCGGTGGATGTAAACTACAACAAGGTGAACAAAGAAATCGGTAGATGTGAACAGTGCAATCGGTGGATATAATAGGACAAAAGTGAACAGTGATCGGTGGATGTAAACTACAACAAGGAGAACAAAGAAATCGGTAGATGTGAACAGTGATCGGTGGATGTAAACTACAACAAGGAGAACAAAGAAATCGGTAGATGTGAACAGTACAATCGGAAGACATAATTTTAAAGGCAGAATTTGACAACTTTTTAACAGGAAGACAAACAAACAGAGAGCATAAAAACATAAACGTTTCAAACCTTCAAAACCGATTCAAAACATGATTTTTCAGACATAACAGTAAACAACGGCAGAAACTTAAGAAAATCAAACTGCATGGATAACTCTAAAACCAGAAACCATCCATGCACAGGCCAACATAAAATATTTCAAACAATTCCAGAATACTTCAGAACATGAATTCAACTGTCAAATACAGAGGTTTATGCATTATTTTAAAATTTCAGAAGTTAAGCAGAACTTGACATACATTTCCGGAATTCCTAACAGAGTTTTTAAAACCAAAACACCAGAATCCATACATTATTTCAAATTTCAGAGACAGTACAGAACTTAACATGTAATTGCAGAATTTCCCAAAACAGAATTTCTCTACAAAGTTTTTGACACAAAAACAAGAATTTCAGAAAGCTTTACAGATATTAACTTTACTTTAAAGACTTAAACCTCACAACAGAAAATTATGTCTGGCTGCAGCAACCACCCCCGGAGCTCGAACCACCAGCCACCTATTCATCAGACTGAGGCACGAAGTCCTTATTTTCGAGTTCAGTACCTACATCAGGGAGTTCACCTATGAGTCTAAAACTCAGTAAGAACATTTAAAACAATGCAGTGATGCATATGCTATGCATGAACTTTCAGAAATACAGTGACAGTACAGAACATTACGTTTCAGTGGCAGAGGGGTATAAGTGGGGCTTATAGGGGAACTAGCAAGTGCACGACAGGCACATTCAGACATTCAGTAGTTTTTCAAAATCCCAGGGAGGGATAAAACCAGAGGGTCCTTAGCAAGGACAATTTTTCAAAATCCCAGGGAGGGATAAAACCAGAGGGCCAGTCCCCGTCCCACACTTAACCAATACATTACATTCAGATTCTGTTTTATCATTCTTAACTTCAAAACCGTGTACAGAAAACATTGTTTTGCATGAACTTTCGTTAAAATGTGTATGCATGAACTTTCACAGTGCTTAACTTGAAACAGCAGTTAACAGAATAATACAACAGAATCTAGAGAGAAAACAGATAACTCAGAACTTAACTCTAACTTTCGTTACCCGAAACCTCCCGACAGAAGAAAAAAACCTAGAGCCTCCGTGATGTAGGGCCTTAAGGGCCAACCTACGGATATGAACTTACCTGGTTGCTGTAGAGTTGATGTTTTTTATCATCTCGGTTTCAGTAGTTTGTGAACCTAAAACGTGATTATACGGTCATTAACCCTAAACCTCTCAAAAAATCAGAAAATAGTGTAGCTAAACTTGTTAACTACCGACGGAAATTACCTTCACTGAAGAAAATAGAAGAATGCATGAGAAACAAAGTGTGGAACTTTGTTTCAGTCGCTTGGAAGAGAAGAATAGAGAGAAGGAAGGGAGGAAGCAGAGAAGTGAAATGAAGATTTCACGTAGGAGGAAGAACATGGCTTCTTCAACAAGTTGTCAAGTGTCAATCATCCATTGGCTTTCTCCCACCAACCTTAATTTCTTCCCAATTTACCCTTCCATTGGTTCTTGACTAATTTGTTAAATAAATTCTTCAACCTGGTTTTTCCATTAAACTCTCCGACAATTCATTAAAACATACATCAGATTTTATATAAAAATTCATCCCGCTAAATAATCCGGGGGAATAATTACAAGGGCAAAAATGTCGGGTGTTACATTCCACCCACCTTAACAGAAATTTTGTCCCCAAAATTTGCCTAAGCAAAGAGGTTCGGATATTGGGCCCTGACATCCTCTTGTCTTTCCCATGTGGCTTCCTCTACATTATGATTTCGCCATAAAACTTTCATCAATGGGACCACTCAATTGCGCAACACTTTGAGTGACATATCCAATATCTGCATAGGCCTTTCTTTATATGTCAGCGTCGGCATGATATCAAAGTCCACATGCTCCACGATCTGAGTTGGATCTCGTACACACTTCCTTAGCATCGAAACATGGAAAACATTGTGAACTCCATCCATAGACACTGGCAGCTGCAGTCTGTAAGCCATGTTTCCCACACGCTTCAAAATGGAAAATGGGCCAATGAACCATGGGCTGAGCTTTCCTTTCTTACCGAATCTCATTACGCCCTTGAAAGGTGACACCTTCAAGAATACTTAATCACCTTCGGCAAACTCCAAGTCTCTTCTTCTATAGTCTGCATAACTTTTCTGTCGACTCTGAGCAATCTTTATTCGTTGTTTGATAGCAGTTATCACCTCGGACATCTGCTGTAATATCTCAGGGCCGATAAGCTTGGTTTCTCCGACCTCATCCCAACACAATGGGGATCTACACTTTCTGCCGTAGAGAGCTTCATATGGAGCCATGCCAATTGTAGCCTGGTAGCTATTGTTGTAAGCGAACTCCACAAGCGGTAGGTATCTACTCCAAGGAGCATGAAATTCCAGCACGCACGACCTTAACATATTCTCTAGTATCTGAATTTTTCTCTCGGATTGCCGGTCCGTCTGTGGATGAAACGCCGTACTGAAATCCAACCTGGTGCCCAGGGAGCATTGCAAGCTTTTCCAGAACCTCGATGTGAATCTAGGATCTCGGTCAGATACAATCGACACTGGTACCCCATGCAGCTTGACAATCTCACTAATGTATAGTTCTGCATACTGATCCATAGAGAATGCCGTCTTCACAGGTAGAAAATGGGCCGACTTCGTCAATCTGTCCACTATGACCCATATGTTATTGTGGCCTTTAGCTGTTCTTGGAAGGCCAACAACAAAGTCCATTGTGATATTCTCCCATTTCCGCTCGGGGATCGGGAGAGGCTGAAGTGTTCCACCTGGTCGTTGATGTTCAGCCTTGACTTGATGACATATCATGCAAGACTCCACATATTTGACCATTTCATTCTTCATATTCGGCCACTAGAAGTGAAGTTTAAAGTCTTGATACATCTTCGTGCTTCTAGGATGCACAGAGAAAGGAGATGAGTGGGCTTCCGACAAGATGTTCTTACGTAACTCTTCGTCTTTCGGAACATACCATCTATCTCTGAACTTAAGAATACCATCTCCCGAATAACTGAAATCGGAAGAAGCCATTGGTACCTTGCTCACCATATCAACCATCTCCTTTGAATTGGTCTTCTGGGCTTCCTTAATTCGGTCCAGGACGGTGGGATGTAGCGTTAAGTTTGCTAGTATGGCCGACAGCCCAGAAACTATCTCCACATCGAACTTCTGTATCTAAATCCTCAAAGGCATCGACACGGCCGATATAGCTGGTTGCATAGTATCTGACATCCTGCTCAATGCATCGGCTACTACGTTAGCTTTACCTGGGTGGTATTTAATCTCAACATCATAGTCTTTTACAAATTCTAACCACCTCCTTTGTCTCATGTTTAACTTCTTTTGAGTGAATATGTATTTTAAACTCTTGTGATCAGAAAACACCCCGCACGATTGTCCGTATAAGTGGTGTCTCCATACTTTCAGTGCAAACACAACTGCCGCTAACTCAAGATCGTGAGTAAGGTAGTTTTGCTCGTGGTTCTTCAGTTGTCTAGATACGTATGCTACAACTTTCCCTTCTTGCATTAGTACACACCCCAATCCAATCTTGGAAGCATCACAATATACGCTGAATTTGCCGTCTTCAATCGGCAATACTAGTAGAGGAGCAGTGGTTAATTTTTGTTTGAGTGTCTGAAAGCTCACCTCACATGCTTCGGACCACTTGAACTTGATTTCCTTCCTAGTTAAGCTGGTCATAGGCTTCGCTATCACAGAAAATCCCTTGATGAATTTCCTGTAATAACCAGCTAGTCCGATAAAGCTCTGTACCTCGCTTGCATTCCTTGGCCTTGGCCAGTCTCTTACAGCCTCAATCTTGGCCGGGTCCACAGACACTCCTTCAGCAAACACCACGTGGCCTAGGAAATTAATCCTACTTAGCCAGAATTCACATTTTGATAGTTTGGCAAATAATCGATGCTGCCTCAGAGTTGATTGCACAATTGCCAAGTGCTCCTCGTGCTCGGCCTTACTTCTGGAGTAAACCAGAATGTCGTCGATGAAAACGATTACAAATTTATCCAAAAAATCTTGGAATATCTTGTTCATCAGGTCCATGAATGCTGCCGGAGCATTAGTTAACCCGAACGACATCACCAAGAACTCGTAATGCCCGTACCGGGTCCTGAAGGTGGTCTTTGGAATATCATCAGCTCTGACCTTCAACTGGTAATAGCTGGAGCGTAAGTCAATCTTAGAAAATACCCGAGCCCCTTGTAGCTGATCAAATAAATCATCGATCTTCGGCAACGGGTACTTATTCTTTATAGTCAACTTGTTCAGCTCACGGTAATCGATGCACATACGTAGGGACCAATCTTTCTTTTTGACGAACAAAACGGGAGCACCCCACGGAGAGAAACTAGGGCGCAAAAAACCTTTGTCCACCAATTCTTTCAGCTGAGCCTTCAACTCCCTCAACTCAATCGGCGCCATACGGTACGGATTCTTCGATACCGGTTTAGTACCAGGATATACATCGATTTCGAACTTGATCTCACGATTGGGTGGCAATCCCGGTAGGTCATCTAGGAAAACCTCAGGGAAGTCTCGGACTACCAGAATATTTCGAAGTTCCACCTCATTTTGCCTTTGAACATCCACTACGTAGGCGAGAAATCCGATGCATCCTGACCTCATCAGTTGTCGAGCTTTCAAGGAAGATATGGCAGGCATACAGTGTTCCTTTGGTACTGCCTGATAGGAGAGTTCTACCTCGTTCGGGCGTTTAAACGACACAAGCCCGGACCTACAGTTAATGGTGGCGTGATGTCTAAACAGTCAGTCCATCCCCAGAATCACATCGTATCCTTTCATATCGATAACGATAAGACTAGCATACAACTTCTGGTCTCCTACTGACACTATATCACCCCGTACAACCTGCTCGGAGTGCATAAACTCTCCGGACGGTAGCATAATGCTGTAGGGCTGATCTGATGACGTACAACAAAACTTCTGTCTAACTACGAAGTCCATGGCCACAAACGAATGTGTGGCCCCCGTGTCCCACAAGGTATAAGCAGGTACATTACATATCAAGATTGTACCTGTAATTACTGTGTGCTGATCAACATCATCAACATCCTCCATCATTGCAAACACCCTAGGTACGGCAAGGTTTGGTCTCGTGTCCGGTATCGGGCAATCCTGAACATGATGGCCTCCTTTGCCACATCGGAAACATTGGCCAGTAGCAAGTCTGCATTCCCCTCTGTGAGGCTTCTGGCACCGCGGGCATACAGAAAGTTGAGTTGCCCCCATTGGTCTCTTTCCTTTGTCTTGATAAAGGATGGTTTCATTGGGCCTCTTGATGCCCCTGTTCTGCTGCTGTTGAGGTTGTAAATTCTGACCTCTTTGTTGTTGTTGCTACTGAGGGGCATTCCGAATAATCCCCCTTGATGAATCCCTTTGTCTCAGGGATTTCATTTCCAAGGCTTCTAACTGGTAAGTCTTGGCCACCACCTTCGTATACGGGGCCTCATCAAATCCTCCGTATGAAATTCCTCGTAAGAGGTCCAGCTTCAAACCTTGAGTGAATTGGTGCACCTTATTCTCATCAGTGGCCACCAGGTGTGTTGCATATTGGGATAATGATTCGAATTTCTGAACATATTCTGCCACTGACCCATATTGTCGCAGCCGAGAGAACTCAAGCAACTTTTCCTTCCTCACTCCTCGGTCAAAGTACTTCTTGTAGAAGATTTCCGTGAATCCTTCCCAGCTTAATGCCACTGTAGTCGACTGCACTGTGTCCCACCAAAATCCAGCACTTTCGATCAGATAGAACGTGGCACAATTAACTTTCTTGTTGTCTTCCACTTCTGCATAACTGAACATCTTCTCCATTGTTCGAATCTAGGTTTCAGCACGGGTCGGTCTGTAGACAGTCCATCAAATGAAAGCGGCTGGAGTCGCCAAAAACTATCTCCACTGTTGTCACGTGAAGCATTTCCATGGTTATTATTGTTATTATTCCCGCTGTCTTCTCTGGCCATCATACGTTCCACCATGCGGGACTGTACTCCCACCAGTTCGGTTAGTTGGTCAATGGCACGAGAGCTTTCGCTTGACTCTTCCTGATGCCCTCTCACCATTTCTAAGGAAACCTATTAACAGAATAACCTAATTTAATAAACAGAACCTTTTACAGAAATTTTAAACACTTACAGTTGGTGGAGCGATCTCACGTGGCGGTTGTGCAGTCAGACATTTCACAGAATCGGTTTTAAAACCTTGTCTCTCTGATACCACAACTGTGACAGCCTGAAACCGGATCCCGATCAGAATCCGAGAGCCAAGCCGTCACTCCGAACATTTAACGAAAAACGGTGACTATTTTTTTTTAAACATTTATACTTTTAAAACAAACAGAAAATGGACTGAACTTTTAAGAGTATAACCTTAAAGCTTAACAGAGAAGGAAAACATTTTCGGGATTTGGAATCGAAAAAGAGAAAAAGGAACAGTTAAAGAAACTAGACTACAGAATGAATGGCAGAAGGAGAAATGAAACAGTGCAATCGGTGGACGTGAACAGTGAAACAGTGGATGTAAACTACAACAAGGTGAACAGTGCAATCGGTGGATGTGAACAGTGCAATCGGTGGATATAATAAGACAAAAGTGAACGGTGGATGTAAACTACATTAAGGTGAACAAAGAAATCGATAGATGTGAACAGTGCAATCGGTGGATATAATAGGACAAAAGTGAACAGTGATCGGTGGATGTAAACTACAACATGGAGAACAAAGAAATCGGTAGATGTGAACAGTGAAATCGGTGGATATAATAGGAAAAAAGTGAACAGTGATTGGTGGATGTAAACTACAACAAGGAGAACAAAGAAATCAGTAGATGTGAACAGTGCAATCGGTGGATATAATAGGACAAAAGTGAACAGTGATCGGTGGATGTAAACTACAACAAGGTGAACAAAGAAATCGGTAGATGTGAACAGTGCAATCGGTGGATATAATAGGACAAAAGTGAACAGTGATCGGTGGATGTAAACTACAACAAGGAAAACAAAGAAATCGGTAGATGTGAACAGTGCAATCGGTGGATATAATAGGACAAAAGTGAACAGTGATCAGTGGATGTAAACTACAACAAGGAGAACAAAGAAATCGGTAGATGTGAATAGTGCAATCGGTGGATATAATAGAACAAAAGTGAACAGTGATCGGTGGATGTAAACTACAACAAGGAGAACAAAGAAATCAGTAGATGTGAACAGTGCAATCGGAAGACATAATTTTAAAGGCAGAATTTGACAACTTTTAACAGGAAGACAAACAAACAGAGAGCATAAAAACATAAACGTTTCAAACCTTCAAAACCGATTCAAAACATGATTTTTCAGACATAACAGTAAACCACGGCAGAAACTTAAGAAAATCAAACTGCATGGATAGCTCTAAAACCAGAAACCATCCATGCACAGGCCAACATAAAATATTTCAAACAATTTCAAAATACTTCAGAACATGAATTCAACTGTCAAATACAAAGGTTTATGCATTATTTTAAAATTTCAGAAGTTAAGCAGAACTTGACATACATTTCCGGAATTCCTAACAGAGTTTTTAAAACCAAAACACCAGAATCTATACATTATTTCAAATTTCAGAGACAGTACAGAACTTAACATGTAATTGTAGAATTTCCCAAAACAGAATTTCCCTACAGAGTTTTTGACACAAAAACCAGAATTTCAGAAAGCTTTACAGATATTAACTTTACTTTAAAGACTTAAACCTCAAAACAGAAAATTATGTCTGGCTGCAGCAACCACCCCCGGAGCTCGAACCACCAGCCACCTATTCATCGGACTGAGGCACGAAGTCCTTATTTTCGAGTTCAGTACCTACATCAGGGAGTTCACCTATGAGTCTAAAACTCAGTAAGAACATTTAAAACAATGCAGTGAAGCATATGCTATGCATGAACTTTCAGAAATACAGTGACAGTACAGAACATTACGTTTCAGTGGCAGAGGGGTATAAGTGGGGCTTATAGGGGAACTAGCAAGTGCACGACAGGCACATTCAGACATTCAGTAGTTTTTCAAAATCCCAGGGAGGGATAAAACCAGAGGGTCCTTGGCAAGGACAATTTTTCAGAATCCCAGGGAGGGATAAAACCAGAGGGCCAGTCCCCGTCCCACACTTAACCAATACATTACATTCAGATTTTGTTTTATCTTTCTTAACTTCAAAACCGTGTACAAAAAACATTGTTTTGCATGAACTTTCGGTAAAACGTGTATGCATGAACTTTCACAGTGCTTAACTTGAAACAGCAGTTAACAGAATAATACAACGGAATCTAGAGAGAAAACAGATAACTCAGAACTTAACTCTAACTTTCTTTACCCGAAACCTCCCGACAGAAGAAAAAAACCTAGAGTCTCCGTGATGTAGGGCCTTAAGGGCCAACCTACAGATATGAACTTACCTGGTTGCTGCAGAGTTGATGTTCTTGATCGTCTCGGTTTCAGTAGTTTGTGAACCTAGAACGTGATTATACGGTCATTAACCCTAAACCTCTCAAAAAATCAGAAAATAGTGTAGTTAAACTTGTTAACTACCGACGGAAATTACCTTCACTGAAGAAAATAGAAGAATGCAGGAGAAACAAAGTGTGGAACTTTGTTTCAGTCGCCTAGAAGAGAAGAATAGAGAGAAGGAAGGGAAGAAGCAGAGAAGTGAAATAAAGATTTCACGTAGGAGGAAGAACATGGCTTCTTCAACAAGTTGCCAAGTGTCAATCATCCATTGGCTTTCTCCCACCAATCTTAATTCCTTCCCAATTTACCCTTCCATTGGTTCTTGACTAATTTGTTAAATAAATTCTTCAACCTGGTTTTTCCATTAAACTCTCCGACAATTCATTAAAACATACATCAGATTTTATATAAAAATTCATCCCGCTAAATAATTCGGGGGAATAATTACAAGGGCAAAAATGTCGGGTGTTACAACAGGAGCGGATGATATGGACAGGATGACAGGAGCGGATGATATGGACAGGAAGACAGGAGCGGATGATATGGACAGGATGACAGGAGCGGATGATATGGACAAGAAGACAGGAGCGGATGATATGGACAGGAAGACAGGAGCGGATGATATGCATAGGAAGACAGGAGCGGATGATATGCACAAGAAGACAGGAGCGGATGATATGGACACAGGAAGACATGAGCGGATGATATGGACAGGATGACAGGAGCGGATGATATGGACAGGAAGACAGGAGCGGATGATATGGACAGGAAGACAGGAGCGGATGATATGGACAAGAAGACAGGAGCGGATGATATGGACAAGAAGACAGGAGCGGATGATATGGACAGGAAGACAGGAGCGGATGATATGGACAAGAAGACAGGAGCGGATGATATGGACAGGAAGACAGGAGCGGATGATATGGACAAGAAGACAGGAGCGGATGATATGGACAAGAAGACAGGAGCGGATGATATGGACAAGAAGACAGGAGCGGATGATATGGACAAGAAGACAGGAGCGGATGATATGGACAAGAAGACAGGAGCGGATGATATGCATAGGAAGACAGGAGCGGATGATATGCACAAGAAGACAGGAGCGGATGATATGGACACAGGAAGACATGAGCGGATGATATGGACAGGATGACAGCTTTTAACAGGAAGACATATATATAGGAAGCATAAAAACAGAAGGCATAAAAACTTCTAAAACCGATTTCAAAAACACGATTTTTGACAGGATAGAAACATGACAGAAGTTTAAGAAATCAAACTGCATGGATAGCTCTAAAACCAAAGATAATCTATGCACAACCTAAAAGAGAAAGTCCCAAGCAATTCCAGAATATTTCAAAACATACATTCAACTGTCAAATACAGAGGTTTAAAAACATGAACACCAAAACCTATACTTTATCAAAATCCCAACAGAATTCCTAACAGAGACTATACGTTGTTTTAAAATCCCAAAAACTATGCAGAACTTGACATACATACACCCCACAGGAAATCAGAATATGTCTGGCTGCCACAACCAACCCCCGCAAGCTCGATCCGCCAACAGCAACCTACACATCGGCCTGAGGCACCAAGTCCTCATCCATGGGATCCGTACCTACAACAGGGAGTTCAACTATGAGCCTAGAGCTCAGTAAGAACATACTAGAATGCAGTGATGCATATGCTATGGATGAACATTTTCAAATACATGAACATTACATTTCACTGGACAGGAAGGTATAAGTTGGAAGAAGAGCTGGCGCAACAGGAGTACATGCCACAACAGGACATAACAGGAGTACATGACAGGATGCCAGTCCTCATCCACACTTAACCATACATTTCATTACAGGTTTTATCTTACTTAATTTCAAACCATGTGCAGAAAACATTTTCATTACTTTCAGAGAAAACGTGTATTCATGAACATTCATAGACAGGCGAAAGAATAATAAGCAGAATATAAAACAGAACACACTTAACCTTAAAACATAACCTATGGTTTAACTACCCAACAGAAATCCCGACAACATAAAAACCTAGTACCTCCTTATTGTAGGGCCTTAAGGGCCAAACCTATAAGTATGAATGTGACAGCCCGAAATCGAACCCGATCGGGGTTCGGGGTCGGAGCCATCACTCCGGGACAGTTAACAGAAAACGGGGACTATTTTTTTTTTAACATAGACAAAACAGGGAGCAGAACATCAGAGACAATCTGAACGTTTTCGAAACCTTAAAACTTCGCAGAGAGAGAGTGTCCTCTGGAGTAGAAATTTAAAACAGGTTTCATTAATGGATAGCGGAACAGAAATTAGCATAAGGCTGGCGGAAGACTTAGTTTAAAAAGAGCTTCAGTGGATTAAATAAAATCAAAGTGTACAGTGATAATCGGAAGGAGGAGAGTAAAATCGGTAGATGTACACAAAAATAACACCGGAGGATTTAGGCAATCGGCAGATATAAACTTTGCAATCGGTAAACATAATAGGACAAAATAGATGACGTCAGCCGGAAGATGGATGACGTCACCGGTAGATGCAGGCAACAAACGTGATCGGCAGAAGGTGATGACGTCAGTCGGAAGATGGGTGACGTCAGCCGGTAGATGTGTTTTAAAACAGACGGAATTGCACTACTCACCGGTGGATTGAATAAGACAAAATAGATGACGTCATCGGAAAATGTGATGATGTCATCGGCAGATAGAGGCAGTAAACGTAATCGGCAGAAGGAAGACCTAAAACAGAATTACTGTTTGGCGGTAGATGCACTCAAAAAGGGCATCGGAAGATGTAGGCAAAATTCTTACCGGAAGGTGTAATCGGAAGATACGGTTTTAGGGACAGAGTTTACAACTTTTACCAGGAAATCATACAAACAGAAAACCTCACGACAGAAGGCAAAAAGGTTTCAAACCTTCAAAAACCCGATTTCAAAACAAGGTTTTTAAGTCATACTCTACAAGTGACGGGGTTCAGGAAAACAAACTGCATGGATGGCTCAAAAACTCGAGACCCTCCATGCACAACCCTAAAAGACAGATTTCAAATACACGATTCCAGAATATTTTAGAGTACTTCAGAACATAATTCAACTGTCAAATACAGTATAAACAGAAGGCATGAAAGTTATAGACCTTCAATACTCGATTCTAAACAAGGTTATGGAACATACTTTGCAAATGACAGGTTCAAGGAAACAGACTGCATGGATATTTCCCAAAACTAGAAGTCATCCATGCACAAACAAATAAAAGCATCCCAGCAGTTTCAGAATAATTTCAATACATTTCAAGACATAAATACAACTGTTGAATACAGGGGTTTTAGACATCAAGACAGGTTCAATACATTACAGAGTTTCGACAGAGTTTTTCTAAAACCAAAACATCAGAATCTAATTAAAATTCACAGGCAGTATTTTCTCTTTCAAAAACTTAAACCTCAGAGCAGATATATGTCTGGCTGCAGCAACCACCCCATAAGCTCGATCCACCCTCTACATTAGATCATCATTTTGAGGAACAAGATCCTCGGTTTCGGGTTCAGTACCTACATCAGAGAGTTCACCTATGAGTCTAAAACTCAGTAAGAACATAAATCAGTATGCAGTGATGCAAAATGCTATGCATGCAGTTTTCAGAATACCGTGACAGAACAGAACTTTACATTTCAGTGGCAGAAGAATTAAGTGGGGCTTATAGGGGAACTGGTTCAGTGGGTGCACTATCAGGCACGGCAGTTTTCAGATTCCCAGGGAGGGATAAAACCAGAGGGTCCTTGCCAGGGACATTATTTTCAGATTCCCAGGGAGGGATAAAACCAGAGGGGCCAGTCCCCGTCCCACACTTAACCTGATACATTTCAGTCGGATTTTATCTTATTAATTTCAAACAGTGTACAGAAGTCAGTTTTGTATGGATTTTCAGTAAAACGTGTATGCATGACATTCTCAGTGCCTGAACCTATAACAACAGACATCAGAAATAACAGGGCATATTGTGAGGCAGAAAACAGACAACTCGGGACATAAGCTGAACAAACAATACAAAACACAAACTGAACAGAAGCTATAACGTTTCTACCCAAAACTACCCGACAGAACTGGGACCCTAGTACCTCTGTGATGTAGGGCCATGAGGGCCAACCTACTGTTATGAACTTACCTTTTGTCCAAAATGCAGCAAGCTATGCGCGCACAACAACGTTGGTTCACGAACCTGAAGCATGCAAAATCGGACATTAACCTAAACTTCTAAAAAAACTAACGTTTAACTAACCTAAACTTGTTAACTAGTGAAAGAAGGTTACCTTTACTGGAGATAACAGGAGAAGGCAGGAGAAGTGGAGTTTTGAAGTTTTGTCTAGGTTGTCTGGAAGAGAGAAAACAGAGAAGAGGAAAGAAGAGAAGAGTGATTCACGTAGGAGGAAGAGAAGAGAGGAAGAGGAGCTTGGCTTCTCCAACAAGTTTGCCAAGTGTCAGACACTTATTAGTTCCCTCCCACCAACCTTAATTTCTTCCTAATTTGCCCTTCCATTAGTTTTTAACTAAAACATTATTTAGTTAAACGATTCGGTCTCATGAATCATCCTCGTTCGATTAATCACATTGACAATTTTATCAAAATAGTCATTACATTAATATCGGAGAAATTCCGCTTACATATTCGGGGAATAATTACATAGGCAAAATGCCGGGTGTTACAATGAACTTACCTGTGGTCCGTGTGTTGCAGCTTTGATCGTCTCGGTGAGTCTCAAACCTTTAACGGAGAAATGGAAGAAAACTCGAGAAGAGAGAAAATAGAAAAAGAAAGAAGAAAAACAGAGAAGTCTTTTTCGTAGGAGGGAAGGGAAGAGAGGAATAGAGGTTGTATGGCTTCCTCAACAAGTTTGGACACTTGGCATCCAACCAATGGTTTCCTCCCACCTACCTTAATTTCTACCTAAACTGCCCCTCCATTGTTTCCTAACAATGGTTTTGTTTTGGTTACTCTCAGTTTGGTTTTCCACTAACATCCCAACACATAACCTAATAAATCCGAGCATAAAAAAAATAAAAACCGTAACACTGAAAATTCTCGGGTGTTACATAACAAGTATAAAATTCCACCATCATGGGGTACTAGCTTGATAACTTTTGTGGATTTCTCGACCACATGATCTATTTTGTTAACGAGCAAAAGCTAAATGTGTTAGATTTATAAACTTCGTAAAGATATCCATATAATATAATGATTGTTTACTAATGATTACATTCACTCATCAATTAATGTTTGTCACGTCATTAGATAATAGAATTAAAAAATACATGTAAATGTGCACAAATTTTGAAAAATTAATTATTCAATTCAATGATGCATTACATTAATTTAATTTTGTCGTAGTACTTTTACGAATAGATATATTTGTTGAAAACACTTTGATGGAGATAATTTTTCAGTGATTATAATACAAGATTGATTCCCTAAACTTGTACTCTTAAAAACAAAAAATATACCATCAATTGGCAACATATAATGATTTAGAAAAAGCTAAACCAATAGAGAACTTCATCAAGAAAGAAAAAAAAAAGTCTAAGAAATAAAGAGAATATCAACCGTAGAAGGAATTTTAACTTATTCTACATTCGACCTAATTACTTATTAGATATATAAAACATGTTAAGATCATAAAGGAGTCTATTAAACGAAAGACAATATTTAAAATATCAGTTTTACAGACTTTGTAAGTTTAGAATGTCAAGTGTATTTCACGTTTGTTTATTTGTTTACATACTTACGAGGATAAAAGATGGAAGCATCCATTCTTGCTTGCCTCTGCCCATAATCCTATCATATTCTTCTCATAATTTCTTTTACTTTTTCATTACTCTTTTCAACTTTGATCTTCTCACATTCTCCTCTCTTCATCTATCCTTTTCCTTTTCACTTTATTCTTCACATAAAATCAAAATAAGAATTTTTGAAATCCAAGAGGAACAATCACTAAGCTATATTATGAATTTTCATTTAACAGTTCATTCGATTGCAAAACAAATGAAACTATCTCGTTCTTTCAATTTTTTTTTCTTTTTGTATTTGTAATAAAAATAAATGAAATACACATCCATGTTATCTATAATTACATTTATTAACCGACATAAATCGAACAACCATTTAAAATCAAAATCCAAATTATAAGGACAATTGATGTAAACAAATTAGGGTAATTTTTAGAAAGAGACCCTAAATTTAGGGAATATGGACAATTGGCCATTTTGATATTTTTCTTTTCCAAATCAAGTTACATGATGAACTTTCAATTGAAATTTATTAAGCGAGGTCACATGTCACGTATGAAACATCCGTGTAGTAAAATAAATTCCATAACAAAATCTTCTAGGAGAGTTGTCCGATCACCAAAATCAAAGAAGAAATTCATCGATGAAAATTGAGATTCAACAACATTTTGGATTGTTGCTCTCCCCCTTGCTAATGTATTTGCTCACGTTAATTGTATCACTCCTCCCCTAACTAAATTAATTTCCATAGATATATTACCTTGTTTGTTACTGTAAATGATCATTGCTGTAAAAGTACGAGTCAATTTGATGTCATTCTCTAGTTTATATGTTAGAGGGACATATTTATGGTCACCATGCTAAGTACATATTATTGATTTTAACTTGGGTACGAAAAGTAAGTAGGTTTTTGTGTTTTGTTTTTTAGAAACAAGAGTGTTTGCAATTAAGTCCCATCATTAGAGTTTTTCGGAACAAAATTACATTTTTATTACGAAATCTTCTATGTTGAGCAATTTCAAGAGAGAAATAATAAATTTTTCAAGAAATTAATTTTTGGAGTTCGGTATCATCAGTAAAATCACCTCATTGTTTCTCTTTAGAGATCTCAAAACCATTCTATCGAGAATTATTTTTCTCTGAAAATCGTCTAGTAAAGGAAGATCGCATGATAAAAACGTAATTTCTTTGACGACAACTTTAATAACAAAGATTTAATGACGGTTTTTAATTTCCAGAGGTTATTTGCCTTGAAAAGAGTACAATTAACTATTAACTCTTCACCATTAAGCTTAAGTACTAACATATACTATATGTTTATTTTAATTAGGGGTGGACAAAATCGGACCAAGACAGTAGCACCAGACCGGACCAAACGATTTTGTCTAGTTTCAGTCGGTTCTACAAGTTGCACAGTCCAAGACCCATTCCCACATCTCAAATCTCGTAATTCACGGTCCGGTCCATGGTTCGAATGCAAAAATCTTGAAGAACCGAAAAAATCTTGGAAATACTATTTAATTTGGATTTTAAAGTATTTTTATTTATTGTGGTTGTTGGATTGAATTTTAATGTTGGATAGTTAGATTTAATTTTAATGTTGGATAGTTGAATTTAATATACGTGGATTTTGTTTTTTCGATTTATTTCAACTCTTTTTTGAAAAAACAAACAAAATTTAAACTTTTTGGAGGAATCGGAATCGGAACCGGACCAAAAACTTTAGTCCGGTCCCGGTTCGGTACCGGTTCCTCCCGGTGTCAGTTTCGGGACCGACAAAAAAGTCCCGAAATTGACGATCCTGTTCTAATTTTATCCCAGAACCAGACCGGCCTGGACCGTGCTCACTCCTAATTTTAATAATAAATAAAAGACATGCCCAAATAAATTAGGGGTTTTTTTTTTTAATTTAAACACCAAAGTTTGAGTTTTTTTTTAAAAAAAAAACCTCAAAAATTACTATTCATCGAAAAAACTTCAAAGTATCGGAAATAGACAATTTGAACCTTATAGTAGGGATTGGGTACCAGCCTCCCCTTTTTTTGCAATTAATTTAAAAATAAATACCAAACGATATTCAATTTACTTGAAATTTTTACCACATATCATAGAAAGATAATTTGAAAGTTTTGATGATTTTATAATACTTGTAAGATTTATTATAATTTTAGTTAATTATTTTATAAAATAATTATAATAAATCATACAAGTGTTAGAAAATCACGAAACTTTTCAAATTATCTTCTCATGATTTGGTGAACATGTGATAAATATTTTAAGTAAATTGAAAATTGTTTGGTATTTGTTTTTAAACCGGCCGGCCTCCCCTTTTTGTTTGTAATTAATTTAATAATAAATATCAAACGATATTCATTTTACTTGAAATGTTTATCATATATTCATCACATTATGGGAAGATATTTTAAAATTTTTTGTGATTTTCTAACACTTGTACGATTTATTATAATTTTATTTATTTATTTTATAAAACAATTATAATAAATGGTACAAGTGTTAGAAAATCACGAAAATTTTTAAATTATCTTCTAATGATTTGATGAATATGTGGTAAAAATTACAAGTAAATTAAATATCGTTTGGTATTTGTTTTAAATTAATTGCAAAAAAAAAAGGAAGCCGGTACCCAATCTGGACTATAAGGTTCAAATTATCTATTTTCGATATTTTGAGTTTTTTTTTATGACTAGTAATTTTTGAAGTTTTTTTTAAAAAAACAACTCAAATTTTGGGTTTTTAATTAAAAAAATCCAATAAATTAACATAATAACTTGACGAATATTAAAATTAGGATATGATGATTAGTTAACATAATCCACGTCTCCTCCCCACGTCATTTACCACCGCCCTAACAGAGTCATTAATGGGCCCCACTCTAAATTAATTTGAATTTGGATTTCATTTCGGATGCATTTCAATCTCACTTGCCTCCTCTCCCTTAAACTCCGACATTGAATTTAAATTCCCTCAAATTTCTCTGCATTTTCATTTCCATTTTCTCCGAGACGTTATTCTCTCTCTCTCCGCACTTCTTCTCTGTTGTTCTCTCTGAATTCTCTCGCTTCTGTGCTTTCTCTTTGTCCACAAGTCTACAATCGATGATGCGGAGGCGTTAACTTTCTTTCTATGAGTTCTTCAAGTTCTCATCCTTGTTTGGTGGTTTTGGCGTCTTCTTTTGATCTTCCAGTTTGATCGGTGAACCGTTTGCTGTAACAGTAATGATTATTACTTTTTCCTTCTAGATCTTCAGATAATCTTGTCCTTGGATATTGATTGATAATCGGTTAGTTTTTCTACTGAGTTGCGTTGTAGTCCTCGTTTCAAATTTTAGTTCTACTTGGACATATGTAAACTGTGTCTCACGGTCGCTCGTTTATTTTATTCTTATATTTCTTTTGTTGCAAAGTCAAAGTATTTCTCTCTCTCTCTCTCTCTCTCTCTCTCTCTCTCTCTCTCTCTCTCTCTCTCTCTCTCTCTTTTTTATTCAACAGTGGATATGTTATGTTGATAGATGATTCGTACTTAAGTTTGTGATATTCTTCCATTTATTTGCTTTAAAATGTGTAATATGATTATTTAATTAATTTTTAAAACCTAGGGATGATCTCTCTTTTCAAGGTTGTGATGTTTGAATTTTTCTTCCTACTGCTTTTTCCAAATTTATTTATTTTTTATTGACTCCTGCCTCTGTCGTTTTTTTAAATCACAACATTGTTTTGACGAAACAAGTTGAAAGGTTGAACTTTTTTCAGAGGAAAAAATTTACCTATTGGTTTATCAGTGCGATTTGTCTTTGGTGATTAAGTGGATCTGCCAGTTTTTTTTATTGTTGATGACTTGGTGGATCTTCAAGTTTTTTTTTCCTTTTTTTTTTCTTGGATTAGCACGATAGCCTAGTAGATTTTCCGTGATTTGTGTTATCAGTAAACCTTGCATATTTTTGTTTGGTTTTTTCCTTTTCATATTATAATTGATGGACAAATGGTTCCTGTTTCACTTTTTTTTTCCGTAATTGTTCAAATATCTTTCGAAATATTGTTTTCTTGTTGAATAATTTGTTTTGGGCCTTAACAAGTAATTCTAACAATTAATACATATGTTTTATCATTCTATAGTTTATTTTTAATCTTCAGGTCTTTTTTTTAAACTTTCAGTATCGACGAAAGATTGACTATTAGTATTTTGCTTCTTGATTTCAAAAGTCGAAGAATGTGTGGTGGTTCTGAAACACTAAAATCAGCATCTACTGATACCTCGTCTGCTGCGCAAATCACTGCTGCTAAGCCGAAAGACATGAGGTGCTTGATAACTGGAACTGAATTTTCTTTGTACGACTTGTTGGAATTTGCTTCTGATAATAACGTTGAAGGATTTAAACGATTGATAGATTGTGATGCGTCTTCCATTAATGAGTCTGGACTGTGGTATGTCCGTCATAGTGGCTCAAAGCAGGTTGTTCAAGAGGATAGAACCCCACTAATGGTTGCTGCTACCTATGGTAGTGTTAATGTCCTGAAACTTTTGCTTTCGTTTCCTGAGATTGATGTAAATCTCTCATCTGGATTGGATAAAAGCACTGCCCTTCATTGTGCTGCTTCTGGTGGATCTGTCAGCATTTTTGAGGGGCTGTTAATATTCTTTTATCTGCGGGTGCGGATCCAAATTCGGTTGATGCAAATGGTTATCGTCCTGTAGATGTCATTTATGTACATCCAAAGCTGCATAACATGAAGGTCAAGCTTGAGGAACTATTAAGAAGTAGTGATTGTCATCCTGATGAATTGACCTCCTTGCAATTATCCTTCATTACCTCATGTTCTTTATCACCTGCGCTCACTTCAGATACAGAGAAGGAATTTTTATCTTTGAAGTCAACATCTTCTCTTGTTAGGAAAAGTACTGATGAGTCTGTTAATTCTACAGTGGAGCAGAAAGAATATCTAATTGATCCTTCTCTTCCTGACATCAAAAATAGTATTTATGCAACTGATGAGTTTCGCATGTTTTCCTTCAAGGTGAGACCTTGTTCACGAGCATATTCACATGATTGGACTGATTGTCCTTTTGTTCACCCTGGGGAGAATGCTCGCAGAAGGGATCCAAGAAAGTTTCACTACAGTTGTGTACCTTGTCCAGATTTTCGAAAGGGTGCTTGTAGGCGTGGAGACATGTGTGAATATGCACATGGGGTGTTTGAGTGCTGGCTCCATCCTGCTCAGTATCGAACACGCCTATGCAAGGATGGGGCAAGTTGTGATAGACGGGTTTGTTTTTTTGCCCATGCAACTTTGGAGCTCAGGCCCTTGTATGTTTCTACTGGTTCTGCTGTTCCTTCGCCACGGTTGTCAACATCAGCACCTAATGTTATGGACATGGCTGCCGCATTAAGTCTCTTTCCTAGATCTCCTTCATCATTATCAGTCATGTCTCCATTTTCTCAGCCAATGTCTCCATTTTCTCAGCCAATGTCTCCTTCTCCATTTTCTCAGTCAATGTCTCCAGCCTCAACAGCCTGGGAGCAGCCAAATGTACCCACTCTTGATCTTCCTGGAAGCAGCTTACAATCCAGTCGCTTGAGAACTTCTCTTAGTGCCAGAGACATGTCACTGGAAGATTTAAATTGGTTGATGAATCATGACTCACAGAAACAGCTTGTGAGTGACGAGAATTTTTTCTCGCAGCTCCGCCCTAGTTCTGTCTGTCTTAGCCGCTCTGGCAGACCTAAAGCTCTAACTCCTTCCAATCTGGAAGAGCTTTTCTTTTCTGAGATATCTTCATCACCTCGATTTTCTGATCCTGGAGCAGTCTCTGTGTTTTCTCCAACTTACAAATCATCTGTTTTGTCACAATTCCAACAACAGCAGAGCATGTTGTCACACATTAATACTAGTCTTCTGTCTCCTAAAACTGTTGAACTCCCATTGCAGCATGCTTCTTTGGGAGCCTTGTCTCCTGGACGGATGTTGCCAAGCAATGCTGATCCGATATCTCCTATGGGCTCTAGACTTTCTCCATTTGCTCATGGCGAGAAGCATCAAAATCTGCATTGCTTGAGCTCTAGGGACCTTGGTTCCAACATTCCTGTCTCAAATGGATCCCCAGTAAGGTCTTGGTCGAAATGGGGTTCTTCTATGGGAAAAGTGGATTGGTCAGTTCATGGTGATGAACTGGCTTGTTTGAGAGGATCATCGTTACTTGAGCTTGGAGGAGCCTGACTTCTCATGGGTCCTAACCCTTGTCAAAGAATCTCCACAAGAAATTATGAGAGACAAGTTAACAGTTCCAGTCCCAGGCGGTGCAGTGCCCTGTGAGGCTTTGACTACTAATTCTCAATTTGAATCCATTGATCATTTGGTTTTAGGATCTCTGCTTGAGCAGATGCCAGCTTGATTCTAGCAGTCTCCGATTATGAAGAGAATTCAAATTTATTAATTCCTGCAGGTGAAGCTCAAGGGGAACTAAAGACTTGTTCAATTTTTAGTGGTATTATCTTTATCATTTATGGCAGAAGGATGAAATGGAGGAAGAAACCTTGTTCTTTGGGCCGGTATCAAAGAAACTTGTCCTGGTTGGGCTTTTTTCTTTCAAATGTTCTTCTCTTAGGTATTTATTTTTTCTGCAAATTTTTCTTCCGAAGAAGCTACGAGTTTCAGTGCAATGAAACGTCGAGTTGTCTATCAATATTTTTCAGCAACTTTGCAAATACGTTAAGTTCTCCTGAAAATCGTGAAGAGATGGAACCAAGGCAGTTGTTTATTATGTAAAAAACTTAATCCTAAATTCTAATTATATTATTTAATTATTTTTTTTCTTTTCCTTTCTCAGGCATTTACTTTGTTTCGCTCTCGCTTGATTTTCTCAGTATTTAAGATAAACTATAGGGATCCGTGATAAATGTGTGGGGTCCCGAAGTTTGAAAGTGATGGCTCTGACGTGGCATTAGCTTGGACTGATTGTAATCTTTATAGAAAAAATCATAAGATATACGATTGGACTTGGTGGGTGATCTTTTCCTTGACATGTGAGCATAAGCTTTTAAAAGAGATGGTAGATACCATTGCCATGGCCAGGCCATTTGCCAACCACTCCATTCCCATTAAAATGAAGAGGGGTGTGGAGTAGGGTTGGTAGGACTGAAGGGTCCATTACTTTTATAGGGCGGTGGAGAAGTGGAATATGGGTTTCTCAAATTTTGAAGTATTTTCTTTGTTTGTTTCATTTTGTGGGGGCTTTGTTTAATGCTCTTGTCAGCGTCATTATCCTCAATTCAGTACCTTTGTTGGGTATGAGTTTTGTCATCACGTAGACCACCAGATTTTCTTTCATGTTTTTATGCATTTATTGTGTTGCCTTTTCTTATTGGATTATGATTTTTGGACAGTTTAGAAGTCACTTTTGAGTATGGCTGGTTCCTTTATTTATTTATTTATTTTTGGAGAACCAACCAATAAAATGTAGTTTTTCATTATAATATATTGACACACCTCAACATTAATGTGACAGAGTTTGTTCATAATTTATTATAAATATTGATGAACGAATATATCTTAGAACGCACCGAGTATTAGTATCAACCCAGAGTCATACCATTTTTTTCATATTTAAAAGTTCATGTAAAGTTTGGTAATACGTAATAGCTTGACTTGCATTACATGTTCTTTGTTTTCCTATTGAGTTTGTTAAGAATTGAAAACAAAACAAAACAAAAAGAAAATTACGAAATTTAATAATAAAGGTTTTAATGTAGAAATATATTCTTGAGAAGAAACTATAGACAGAAAATAAAATTTAAAATAATGTTATGTTTATTTTTTTATTATTCTTATAAAAAATTCGTTGACGTGTCAAACAATGATAGGTACAATTAATGTAATTAACTAATTATTTATAATTTATTATATTAATTGTACTTTAATGACACGATCAATTGTTTGACATAGTAGAATAAGAGAGTAAACGTAGTATTACTCATTACTTAAAAATTTAACACTAAGATTTATCATAGCAATTAGTTGTGAATGCTCAACTAATTATCTAATCCTTCTATTTTTTTGAAGTTGTTTGAACTATTTGGCCCCAAATATTAGGAAAATGGTAGATTAGATCCGCTCATTGTTCATTATTTTACAACCTGGCAGCAGTGTGATTTCCACCCACGAGAGCTTAATTGCTTAATCTCAAGAATTACAATCTCTCCGGCAATACTTTGTCATAGATCGGCCTGATTCTAACTCTGGAGATGGTTTTCAATTCCAATTTCAGTTAGCTTACAGGGCCAATCCCACTTCAGATGTCCTCACTCGTTAAGTTTGAAGGCCAATCTCTCCGGCAATATTCTGACAGAGGAAGAGATTCAGAGAGTTGGAAGACTTTTTTTAAAGAGAAATTATGCATGTGCACTACACGTTGATTTCATGGGAAAACTAACGGTATTGTGCAAATTGCTCACAATTGATGCATTAGGGGGGTGTAGGTACAAAAACAAACGTTAAGGAACTATCAGTCAGAGGTAGTAGAATTGCATTTTATTTAAAAAAAAAAAAAAAAAAATCTTTTTTATATATTTTTATGAGTAATAAAAAACACTGATTAAAATATATTTCAATTTTTTTTTTCCAATTTAATCCAAAAATATAAATAGAATATAAACCTAATAAAGCCTAAATTTAGGTTATATTTTACTTTAAAAGTTCATATAAATTATATTGATAAATAAAAAAACATAAAAAAAATTAGATTTATGATATTTAACCTACCATAAAACAAAAAATGACAAGGTGTGTCAATCTTTTTGGGTTGCATTTGAAGGTACCATTCCCTTATTGTGAAACATTGTTTAAGAATAAAATGTAATTTAGACACATTTGGAGTAATTTGTAGATGATACGTTGAATTATGTTTTTGGAAAATCAAACTTCCACTTTACGACTATCAACAATTTGGACTATATCGTTAATTTAACCGTTAAATTTATTATGATTAATAAGCATTTTAACTTAATTTCTTACCATTCTGGTGATTTTTAACTAAATTTTAAAAATCTATCAAATTATGAGTTATAAATTGAGACTTTATTAAATGAAGACGTGGTATATAGTATTAGATTTAACGATTACATTGACAATATAGATCAAATTGCTAATAGTTGAAAAAAGAAAATTCGATTAGTCAAAAAAAGAAAACTAAGATTTAATTCATAAATGACCATAAAAATAAAATATTAAAGTTCAAATCATACGTTTACCTTACAAATAAGGACGATGACAATTCAAGGTGTTACGTGACACAAAAAGATGTGTCATGTGTCTCCAAAAAGGGTTATCAAACTAAAATTACAATTGCATATGCTGCTATATTATTATTGGATTATGGATGTTCTTCAACAGGTAGGGTACGGCAACAACTGACCCCTAAGGTAACGCCAAGGTCCTGTTCCACTGCCCATCCTTCAAAACAACAAATTCACACCCTTAAACATATTAATTCACATTTTTTATTTAAAAATTAAATCGAGTTAATGTTCTTGTGTGCTAGCGATTGAAACTACGAAGATTTTAATGAATTTAACCGAAAGACAACAAACCGAATCATGAAATTCAATTCAGTTCCAATGCTTACGATGAAGTCAATATAATCTTAATAAAATTAACTTTTATTTTTATTTTTGAACCGAATCATGTTTCTCAACCGAGTCAATTCCAATTTCATATTTTTTGAAACTTTGAGTAATTGGTTTGATAAAGTTTAAGTCTAAAACCAAACCGAGCCAAATCGTGCTGGCTCACGAGGAAGGAGTAATTAAAATTTGGTTACCTCCATGCACCCACAAGGGTTCTCAAAAGCATGTAAATGGTTAGAGCAATCCAAATTCCAAGAAAGCCATTGCTGTTTGAGAGAAGGATTATACACACAATGCTTACAATAGCAACCGCAACCTGAAAAAAGAAATCTGTAAATTTAGTATAATAATTTCAGAAAATGGGTGGTCTAAGAAAGAGTTCTAGTTTTCCAAAAAAGATAAAAACTTGCCAGTGAGTATGCTGAGTATGCAAAATCAGAAGCTCCAAAGTTCACTCCATCAAACACAAAAGCTAACGAATTTATCGGTTGTGTTGCTGCAACGAACTGCTCCCAAAACGAGAATAAAAAACGCATCGGTTTAGTCGAGTTTATCGGCAATTTTAAGCTGATAAACAAACTTTTCAACGATCTCGCATTATTTAACAGGATAAGAATAGAAATCTACCGGAATTCCTACATGTACAAGGTGTTGGACTTGAAAATCTTTGGAGAAGATTCCGGCTCCGAATTTCATGACTACTCCGACCAATATCGCAAGTCCAATACCCAGGACAAAGCTCATCTGCACTTTCATTTCGGTAAACTTTCCCTCGAACTTTCTCGGCAACCAAACAGAAATAGTAACGATGAACATACGAATACCTGTATAACCCTTGTAGCCACACTGGTTGTCTTGTCATAGTCTTTCTCAGCAAATGCACAAGCTAAGATTGCCTTTCATTCAATCAACAGATTTGTGCAAAAATAAAAACCCATTTGTTATTTTTTGATTCAGAAATGAAAGAACAGAAAAATCATAACATTTTTTATATTTACTTGTCCAGCAACAGCTAGGCCATCAGAGACTAAAGAAGATGTCAGCCAAATCTGCAGGCAAGTTTGGAAAGCAGCCATTGGAACAGGACCTAAGTTTGAAGCTCTTGAAGCTGATAATGTCACACAAAATGTCACTGCTACCACTCTTGCCAACAAGACACCTCCTGTCAACAAATATTTTAGATTCATCACTAATCAGATTTTAAAGACCACTATATTAATCTCGATCTTACAAATTTCATGTACTATCATATCTGAATATCCGAAATTCGTATACTTATTTTCGATATTTCCCTTCCCATTTGAGAACTTCACTTTTTGGGATTCTCTTTTCTTAATAAGAGAAATCATTATTAATTTTTTTAGGGAATCTAATGAATTCTCATTAAAACAAGGTTTAGAGATAGAGTTTTCCCACTAATTTAAAACCTACAAGCTGTAGTTAAATGTCAAGGTACTTCACCGTTTTTAAAAAACCGGCCGAACTGTAGACCTCTAAGACTTGGAGATAAGAGATCAACTTTTTGCATTAATCTCCACAAGAGGACCAGCACAATTAAGTACCTAAGAGGATAAAGTTCATCAGAAGAAATCAAGAATCTAATGAATAAGACTTGTAATAATGAATAAAACTTACTGAGAAACTACATGTGAGATGGCTGCACCTCTAACCCCCAATTTGCAGATAAAAATAAGAATAGGGTCCAAAATGATATTCACGGTGTATCCAAAAACTACACCAAAACAAATTATTGAAGTAAGAGTTGCATTTAATAATCCTAACTCTGATTTCACAGAATGCAAATAATGAATGTCTTCTTTATCAGAGGTTTTTTTAGAATTTATCCATCGTGTTGTTTTCTCTTATTGGAAAGAGATTACTTTGAATGAAGTTTTTTTTTCTCCTTCTCGTGACGGGTTCTTCTCCTTTCTCGTATTGAAAATTCATTCCTTCAATACGTTTCGTTTATTATAAGGGGAAAATCAGAAGAAATTAGACCGAGAGGCAGAGTTTTTTCGATCACTCTTAGTATCTCCTGGATCTTGCATATATTGTCTAACAGTGTCTCTTGCATATATTGTCTAACATTCTCTCTTTAATCATAGACTTACCAGTTATACTTCTAATAGGAGTATTTTCCTTGCTTCTACTTATACCATTTTCTATCTTCTTCTTTTCCACCCATTCAAATCATCTGATTCATCCAAAAAATTTTAAACTAATACAACTTTATCTTGATCAAGTTCTCTTTTTTAGTTCTAAGAAAATAAGTTTAGAGAGAGAGAGAGAAGAAAAGGAGAGAGAGAGATCATGGTAATACCAATGACATAGAGAGGAGTTTTAGTGTCCTTGAAGCCTCTAAAGATCCCTTGTATGGCCAAGGAGAGAAGAACTGCAGGGGCTCCAAGTGACCTTAGAGTCAAGTACTTCCAAGCAGGATCGAACATTGGAGAATTCTATCCATTAAATCCACCAAAAACAACATTAATATAACACTACACATTGCAGAAGAATAATACTTCAAGAATTTCAAGTAATAAATGTTGATAGTTCTTACATGCTTCACCCCCATTAAACCCAACAGAAGTTTAGCTCCAAATGTGAGGAGTAAAGCTTGCAAAAGACCAAGACCTACACCAAAAATCAATGCTGTGGACGCTGAAGCGACAAGTCGTTTCTCCTTCTTTCTAGCCCTGCAGATTGGAGTGTTGGCAACAGAGAAAGCCTCGCTTTTGTTCGTCATTTTCGATTCTGGTGCATCAAAATCAATCGACATTGTTATCTTCCAGTAAGTTCGACCGGTTGTTGATCTTTAATTTCAGTCAGAATTTCAAATGCTTGTTCTTCTGCATCAAGAATGATTAATAAGAAATAAAAAGTAGGTTTTTACCCTTTTTCGTTCCGTCGCAGGTGGAGAAATCCTTCTCTAAATCTTCAACCGTACCATTTTCTGCTTCGTCCTCTTTGTCAAGCTTTGAGCTTTCTCTAATGGGTGCTTTCGATTGTTCATTTTCCTCTCCTTTCTTATCTCTGATATCCAAATCATGTTCGCCTGGACCCATTTTGGTGTTCTCCGGCGAACCGTCTTGAACCACATTTTCCGACTCACGGGTTTCAGACGAACAACCCTTCTGCGGCTCCTCGTTTTCATCCAAGCCTTTTCCGGATTTCCCGAGGGTGTCTTCTTCAGCAACGAAAGATGTTGTGATGCTTACGAGTGGGAAAATGGCGATTTTCGAAAACTGGTTAAAAATGGCAACTGATACTCCTACTCCAGCAAGTTCAACGGCTCCTATGAAAAAAAAAAGTGTTTGGATAATGAGTAAGTGAGGAGAAATTGTTTAAATGGCAAGAGGAAATGATCTAGAGAAACGTCTTCAGTAATTTCACTGTATAATGGAAGAGTTGAAAGAAAAAAAAAATTCCCTGATTTTCTCAGCAAGTTTTCTTCACAAAAAACTGGAAAAAATTTAATTTTTTTTGAAAAAAAGCAGAGATATTTCTAGTGTTGATGATTGAAATGAGGGATAAAAAACCATAATCGAGTTGGAGCCCTGAAATTCATACAAAAAGTGTTTGGGAAGTGGGAAAGTGAAAAGAAAAAGTAGAAACAGAGATTTGTTTCAAAGACAATACCAAGATGACCAACAAATGCTGTATCAACCAGAGAAGCAATGGGGTCAGCTGCAATAGCCAAAGCTGCAGGCAGACCAATTCCTAGAATCTCTCTCCCAATGCTGTCCAATCTAAAAACATGTCTGCAAAAAAACACAAGCACATATTCTAACAAAACTTTAGGCCAAAACATAAACAATCTCTCATGTTTTTCCAAAACCAGAAAACAGCCCTTGTTCATCAATAATCTTACTCTTTACACTAACATGCATGATGCATTGATCAATTACCTTAAATCTTTGGAGAAAACATTGAAAGGCATCTTCCACCTGCTTGTTCTTCCCACCAAATGAAGATTTTCCAACCCCAACTGAAGTATGTAATTCCAAAACAAAAAACAGAGCTCAATTTCAAGATGAACACTTGGCCTGAAGGCTCTTTTTCTCAACACAAGCCTCATCTTCCTTGTGGACATGTGGGGTTTTAAGCTTTTTTTTTTTCTAAAACAAAAAAAAAGTTATGACGGTTTCAGCAAAAAAAGTATGTCTTTTTTGTTTGACAAATGAAAATTGTCATCATTTAGCCCCAAAAACATGCTTTATGGCAACGCATGTACACATGTTTCATGCAGAATCAAACACTCTTAAGCTGCTGTGTAACGTCTTATTATCAGAGACCAGAAAGAGAGCGCATATTCACTGTTGATTAATGACATGATTGAAAAAGAATATCCCCCATAAAAGAACAACTCTCTGTAACTTAGCTTCTTCTTCGTCACTGTTGTCGTTTTCAGATAAAACAGGAAGAGACATGCATGAACTATTAGTATAGTTTTATCATTAAAGCTAGTTTCTTTTTGCCGGTGAAATTTGTGAAAAATGGTTCAATTTTCGGTTTATTTTATATGCTGTGCTTTAATGGTCCAGTTCGGCTTGATTACCCGAACCGGTTTTAAGTTTTATTTAAAGCAGATTTTCTACAAAAGGGCAGTTGAGTTCTTTCGCGCAAGATACAGAGGATTTCGTTTGGGCGATTTGGAGCACAATGAGACGATTCGTTGCAGGGCGTCGGGAAGACGATTTAGAGTGGGTTTTCCTGGAGGTTTGCAGGTTCAGCAGCGTGAAAGAGAAAGGGTGCTGCTGATTTTATTTCTCTGGATCGTGGTCTTCGTTGTTGTGTTTCTGGTTACCTATTAACGTGGTTTTGGATTTCTGTATTGGATTTTAATAGGGTAATTATCTATTTGAATTACTGTACACTTTTTTTCAATTGGCCTCTGTACTAAAAAAATCGGCAAATCGAATTCTATACTTTAATTCTGTTATCAGTTTTAACCTTTTATCAACAATTTCATTAAATCCTCATTTAAAAAATTACCAAACGATCTTGGATTCAGTTAAAATTTTTACCACATGTTCACTACTTAACGAGAAGATAATCTAGAAAGTTTCGTTATTTTTTAACATATGTACGATTTATTGTAATTTTATTTAATGTTTTATAAAAATATTATAATAAATCATACAAATTTTAGAAAATCACGAAATTTTTTTTATTATCTACCTATGATAGGTTGAACATGTGAAATTTTTTTCAAATAAATCAAATATCGTTTGATAGTTTTTTAAAAATTAATTTATAAAGTAAAGAAGAAACTAAGATTAATTTAAAAAAATATCAGACGATATTTGATTTATTTGAAAACATTTTCACATGTTCAACCTATCATGGGTAGATAATAGAAAATTTTTCGTGATTTTCTAAAATTTGTATGATTTATTTTATTATAATATTTTTATAAAATACTAAAATAAAATTATAATAAATCGTACATGTGTTAAAAAATAACGAAACTTTTCAGATTATTTTCTCATTAAGTAGTCAACATGTGGTAAAAATTTCAACTGAATCAAGATCGTTTGATAATTGTTTAAATGAAGGTTTAATAAAATTATTGATAGAATGTTAAAATTAATAACAGAATCAAAGTACAGGGTTCGGTTTGCTAGTTGTTTTAGTACATGAGACGAATTGAAAAAAAAATGTATAGTACAGGGTTCAAATCGATAATTATCCTTTTTTAAATGAAGGTTTTATGAAATTGTTGATAGAAGGTCAAAACTTATAACAAAATCAAAGTACAGGGTTCGGTTTTTTGATTTTTTTAGTATTGAGGGCGAATTGAAAAAAAATACATAGTAGAGTTCAAATCGATAATTACCCATTTTAATAATAGGGCTGGGATGGAGCCTGTCACCCGGTACCAGAGCCCATGAATGCAGTGGCAGTTAAGACAACTATTTGAGGCGGAGGAGAGAAGAGTTGCAGATTGTTAATTTTCCTTTTTACCGTTTCTATACTCTCTCTCCCCTGACTTGTTTTCTTCTTCTTCTCTTCCTCCACATTTCTTCTTCCTGTTCTGTAAACTTTCATCATGAATGGAAAACCTCCTTTATAGAAGTAGATCTCTATCTTCCATGGCGTTTCCCCATTATGGTTGTAGTCCTACCATAACAGTGGTATCAGAGCAACAACGAGCCAGGGCTTCGACACTTCCAATTTCAATTAGTTTTGAAGATCGGATGCAGTAGCTGAAGCATGAATCGGATTTGCAGCATGAAACGCTGATTAAAATGCTGAAGAGCTTCCTGCCTAACTATGAAGAGGTCGATGGATAAAAACATCGAGTTAATACCGGCAGCGACAACAATCGATTCGCTTCCGTGAAGACAGTTGGAAACACTCCATACCACTCTACTGAAAATGGTTATCCTCGCTTCTCCTGCAACTCCAAGCACCACAGCGAATGAGCTCAAATTCCAGCCAGTTGACGAGTTACAGGTTTTACCAACAGAGTGTGTCGATGAAGAGATAGATAGATCAGAACACTTTGCAGATGAAGCACACGGTATTTTAGACTCTTTTAAATCAGACGTTGAGTCACACAACGATGATTTAGCAACAAGAATAGTAAGTGCTGAGGAATTGGGTTTTGAGCCGGGGAATATGGAAGACACCATAATCGCAGAGGACCCGATTGAAGAAACTCAGCTAATAGCCCCACGCCATGACTCAATTTTTGAACCAGAAAATCAGCTTCATGAAATTCATTTTAGCCTTAATTTTAACGAGGACACGATGGTCTTGCTGAATTTAGATTATAAAATTAGAGATGTGAAGTATAATGTTGCTGAACTGTTAATGTCTTTCTGGAATTGGATTTTTTATTACATTGCTGACATTTCACACATCAAATGGAGCATCAGCCCTTCTAAAGTCTTGACGAGATGGCAAAACATAAACGTGTTTGATCCGGGTGGAGGAAATTCACACCTGGGAGGTGAAATTTACCATCAATTTTTAGTAATTTCCGGAGATGAAGATGTGAATATGCTGAATTACAAGGATATCTTGCATATGCTGAATTACAAGGATATCTTGCTTGATGAAGCACATGAAGGATCTATCAAGTTTGATCGTATGCTTGTTTGTGTGAACTGGTTTATGTTGAAGGACTGTTGACGTTAGGTGGGTATTGCGGGCAGCAATGGCATATATTGAAAGGTATATAAATTATTTCAATGATCTTGCCAGATATGAACTAATTGAAGTTATTGTGATGTCAAGCTTCCAACAGGAAATTGTATACCACCGACAAGTTTTATATCTTGACCATATAAGTGAATATATTGTGGAAATGGATTTATTGTCTTTGTCGATTGTAACTCAAACATGCTTGAAGAATGGCAATGGGATCCGGGGATTTTCATTAATTGCGATGAGATTTATCTCTACTGGCCGAACTCCACTATGGCAACCACTCGGAATTTACAAGAGAGAGCTACAGAATTGGAGTTGAATGTAGAACTACGAAGGCCATCATGGAGATTATGAAAGTGGAATTTTGTGCTCAAATTGGGTTTCTCAAATCCATGGATAAGATGATGGAAGACAAGACCATCACAAGTTGTCTTATTGAATGTTGAAAGATCAAGGTTAGTGACCCGATGTTAAAAAGTGTTGTGACACTTTGTATGACACCGGTTATAAATACGATATAGGACAATATTAAAATGCGGAAATAAAGAACACCAGAGGTTGGTAACGCAGTTCGGCAATCAGCCTTCATCTGCGGGGCCACGCCCAGATATGAAAACATTTCACTAGTTCAACCAAGATTACAAGACACTCGGACTTAAAACAAAATAAGACTCCCTCTTATCTTTGATGCCGCATCCGTCAACCTCCACTAGTGAAACTGTTTTGCGAGCTCCCCTCGACTTTAGAATGACCTCTCCCAAGATCCGTGTATGGCAAGCTCCCCTTGCCCAATAAGAATGTAGATCACAAGAATAAATTCCTATGACACTGTCTGTGACGCTTGACAATGTCAGAGGATAAGATCACTCAGAACAGGCTTCAACAAACCAGTCTACGACACGACTGAAACAATGATCACATACACCTCACAGAACCATGGGTGAAGAAACAAAGACGCTCAGAAAAATTTCTCACACACACACAATAACGTCAACACATTTACATACAAAAAGAAGACTTTTTATATCAAGAGCAGGATGCAGATCTGTTTCTCTCAGCAATCTTCTCAAAACAAACTTTTTCATTCGCCTGATTATATCCCACAGAATCAGCAAGATATCCGAAATAGCTCGGCCAACAAACTAACCGCAGAAACATTTCCAATGACATTTTAGGAGAGTATCCCTAATAATTAGGTATATGTACCATGTTTGTTACGATTTCCTTTCCAGCAAATCATATTTGAATTGACGAAATATTCTGCCAAATATCTTCTCCAAAAATAAACACATAGATAATATATATTTCAAAAGAATATAATTTCCAAAATAATACTTTCCAACAATAATAGTTTGCCAAAAATAATGCCAACACACAGTTGCATTAACAATCTCCCCCTTTGGCATTTTTTTGGCAAAACACAACTCCCCTTGAAGGAGATAACATGAAACTCCCCCTTAATGAGAAGTCCTTGAGGCAAGCCGATCAATGTAATGTCATTTCAAATAGAAACACCAGCATAAGTTGTATTCATATCATCAGAAATGTAATCATTCACCACAACCAAAATGATACCACAACCAAAATACTCCCCCTTTTTGCCATAAAAAGACAAAAGGGTATGAATAATGTCAAGTAAACCATAGTTAACTAGGTGCAAAGAAGTCAGCAAAAAAATACTGATGGTAGTTCAAAATAAAATACTGACAATCATCTAACCAGTTTTATCAACGGAGTCATCATATGCTGCTGAGACAGCTTGAGAAGCATTATGAGAATCAGTGGAGGCTGAAGGTGATTTCTCCGATGCCTGACCTGGATCAGTTGGATTGGCATCATTTCTCACAGCAGAATGCCGAACAAGTTCTTCCAGGAGGTCAGACAGGACCTTCTTTCTAGTTTCTAAGTTCTGTAATTCACCTTGAATAATTCTAATAGTTCGTGAAATTAAATTATCACCAACAACATCCTCTGTACTAGCAGCATTTTGAATATCATCAATATGTCCTCCGGTTCGAAGTTTAGAACTTATCCTGATTTCTTCACAATCCATGTTTAAGTTATCGGAAACATTTAAAGCAATCCGTTGAGAGCATAAAATACCAAAGATCATACAAGGAAAAGGTAAAGAAGACCTGTTGTGCTTGCCATGAATGTGCTTCAAGATCTGGTCGAAGAAAAATTTGCCAATGTCAAAAGGAATGCCAGTGCCAACTTGAAACAATAACCTGGCCATCTTTTTATTTATGCCAGAGGCGTGAGACGATGGGAGCCAATTGCGGATTGCAATTTTGTGGAGAATTGCAAATTTGGCAGTAAGTTGAGATGCAGGAAAGTCCTTTGCACGAGGCCAAATTTGTCTAACGCCGCCTGTGACACTTGTGATTATATTATCAAAATCAGGAGTATAGTGTTCCGAGTCAGTCCAGAAACTTCCAATATAAGAATTTATAACTGAAGGACTGAATTCAAATAGAGACCCTCTCAAAAATACATGACCAAAATCAGAATGGCTTTGGTCAATAATAGAAGGTGATAGGTTACAGTAGAATTCACGGATAACTTGGGCAGAGAAGGGTTTTAATCCTTTGAAGGTCATGCCAAGTCCATGACTGATAAGCAGATTTACAAGGTCCTTGCAATCTTTAAAATCAACCATATGAATGTTCCTTTCGCTCCAGATACTCTTCTTTGACACTAGACTCCAGAGGCTAGCGTTGAAAGGAGTTTTAAAAACAGGAGATTTTTCAGGGGATTTTGAAGACTTACTGGGCTTTTTGTGTGACATTGTTCGTGATACTTTCCTTTTTGAAGTGGCAGGAGAGGGCATTGAAGCTTTTCTTTTTCCCTTTTCTTTTCTTACGGCTTTGGTCTGAGTCTTCTGAACACTTCTGCTTGGTGATTTAGACATCAGTCGCGCAGATTTCCTGGGAGGAGATACTTTCTTCTTCGAAGCTTGTAGACTGTTTTCTTCCTCCGAAGATAAGGACTGAATTTCAGCAGCATTGTCCCACTGTTTATCAGATGATTCTTCATCAATCAACGAAGGTGCATTTTTTCTTTTGGTGGGTAAAACTAACTTCGAACGAACCCTTGGGGGTCCAAAAGAGACTTTCAAGTGAGCAAGAGGGTTTGAGTTTTTACTGCTTTCTTCGCCAGTAGGTTTGTATTGACAGATCGGAATCGCTTCAATAACATCCAGAAAACCTTCTTCAGAGTGCGTCGATTGAGTACCAGGTATTTGAAACCGTTTGTGAGGCAAGTGCTCACTGTCAGATGATTCATCGCTATAATCCACAAGAGTCGCCATAGATGATCAGAGATAGTTGCTGAAGAAGAGAAGAGAGCTTCGACGGCAGTGAGAGAGAGTCTTAGCGCTATTTTGAAAAATCGAAAACAGAAGATAGTAAAAAGAAGGGTTTTCACCGATTTGGGAAAATACCGCAAGCAAAAAGATGTTGTTGTAATTTGGGAAATAAACCCAAAGAGATATTCATAAATAAATTTCAACAGATTTGAAAATAAATCCAAAATCCCATAAAATATTCATAACTTCCGCCAGAAAAAGATTATGGAAATAAACCATAAATCATTCCCAAAAATAGGTCTTCATGAAATATCGCATATATCATGTGGAACAGAGAAGACCAGGAACTCAAGAATAGTAAAGAGATCCCCAAATACAAGTGATCGCCAAATAAAAGTGTGCAGAAAATAAAAACAAAAACTCATATGACCTTTCTTCAGAGAATACAAAGGCCCAAAGCTGACTTTAGTTCTTCAAATCTCAAGCTATCTAGTGCTTTAGTAAAAATATCTGCTGTTTGTTTTTCTGTTGTCACATGCTCCAAGTTAATTGTTTTGTCTTCAACTAGTGCTCGAATGAAGTGATGTCTGATGTCAATATGTTTTGTACGTGAATGTTGAACCGGATTCTTCGAAATATTAATCGCACTCATATTATCGCAATAAAGTGTCATGACATTCTGTGTAACACCATAATCTTTCAGCATTTGCTTCATCCAGAGAAGTTGGGTACAACTACTCCCAGCTGCAATGTATTCTGCCTCAGCTGTTGAAAGAGATATTGAATTTTGTTTCTTGCTAAACCATGAAACTAAATTGTTTCCCAAGTAAAAACATCCACCTGATGTACTTTTCCGATCATCAGCACATCCAGCCCAATCAGCATCACAATACCCTACAAGATTTGCGTTGGTGTCAAAAGAGTACCAGATTCCATAATCTACTGTTCCGCAAATATATTTTAGAATGCGTTTCACTGACGCTAGGTGTGACGCTTTAGGATTTGCTTGAAAACGAGCGCATAGACCCACACTGTAGCAAATATCCGGTCTACTGGCTGTTAGGTATAGAAGACTTCCAATCATACTTCTGTATAAGCGGCTGTCAACTGAGATACCTTTATCATCTTTAGAGAGTTTCTCCTTTGTGCCAATCGGAGTTCGTTTTGGACGACATTTTTCTAAATTGAATTTCTTTAACATATTCTTGGCATATTTGCTTTGAGTAATAAAAATACCTTCTTGAGTTTGTTGAATCTGGAGTCCAAGAAAATAGTTGAGATTGCCTACCATGCTCATTTCGAATTCTCCCTTCATTTGTTCAATAAATTCGTCTACCATTTTCTGTGACACTGAGCCAAAAACAATGTCGTCTACATAAATTTGAGCAATTAAGATCTGACCTTTATGGTGGCGAATGAACAGGGTTTTGTCTACTCCCCCTCGCTCATATCCCTTGGATAATAAATACACAGTAAGGCGTTCATACCATGCGCGTGGAGCTTGTTTAAGTCCATAGAGTGCCTTCTTTAACTTGTACACATAATCGGGATGATGAGGGTCTTCAAATCCCTTAGGTTGAGCCACATATACTTCCTCATTAAGATAACCATTGAGGAACGCACTTTTAACATCCATTTGGTGAAGTTTGAAGCGCATAACACTAGCAAGGGCTAATAAGAGTCTAATGGATTCAAGGCGAGCAACCGGAGCAAAAGTCTCGTCAAAATCAACCCCTTCAATTTGTAAGTAACCTTGAGCAACCAATCGAGCTTTGTTGCGAATAATGTTTCCATGTTCGTCACTTTTATTTTTGTAGATCCATTTTGTGCCAATAACATTTGTATCGGGAGGGCATGGAACTAAATCCCAGACTTGATTTCTAGTGAATTGTCCGAGTTCGTCTTGCATGGCATTGATCCAGTGTTCATCAAGAAGAGCTTCGGTGATATTTGTTGGTTCAAACGTCGAAGTGAAGCAAGCCATATGGATCATATCTCGATAATTGACTCTAGGTTTATTTCTGGTTTGAATTCCATCATCCAGTCCTCCAATAACATCATCTGTAGAATGGTTCTTGTGAACACGTGTAGATGGTTGTTCGGTATTAGAGGTAACTTCATCTCCCATATTGATTGATGTAGGTTGATCAGTGACATTTTCTGAGACATTTTCGGGAGCCTTGTCAGAAACAAGTTCTGAGACAGTGGAATTATCTTCTGTGGAGTTCTGATGTGGATCTTCTATAGAGTTATCAGCAGAATGAAGTGAATCATCTATACGGACATTTGCAGATTCAATTATACTCCGAGTTCGTTTGTTGTATACCCGATAGGCACGGCTATTTGTAGAGTATCCCAGAAATATACCTTCATCACTTTTGGGATCCATCTTTCCTCTATGCTCCCTGTCATTAAGAACAAAACACGTACTCCCAAAAGGATGAAAATAACTAAGGTTTGGAGTTTTACCTTTCCATAATTCATATGGAGTCATTGTCGTTCCAGTACGTAGATACACTCGATTGATAGTGTAGCAGGCTGTGTTCATAGCTTCGGCCCAAAATCTCTGTGGAGTATTGTTTTCGTGTAACATTGCGCGTGACATTTCTGCTATAGTTCGATTTTTGCGCTCAACGACCCCATTTTGCTGAGGTGTTATTGGTGCAGAGAATTCATGAGAGATGCCAAGTTGATTGCAGAAATTTTCAAATACTGAGTTCTCAAACTCCCGTCCGTGGTCACTTCGAATTCGAACAATTTTTACAATAATACAATCTTTCTCTCGCTGAAGCCGAAAGCATAAGGCTTTGAAGGCATTAAACGTGTCAGATTTGTCTCTGAGAAATTCTATCCAGGTGTATCTTGAAAAGTCATCAACAACTACGTATGCATATCGTTTTCCACCGAAACTTTCAATTGCCATTGGACCCATTAAATCCATATGTAATAATTCAAGAACTCGTTTAGTTGCTGGTGACTGAGACTTTTGATGTGACACTTTAGTTTGCTTCCCAATTTGACATGGTCCACAAACTCTATCTTCATCAACACTTATCATGGGTACTCCTCGTACTGCTCCTTTTGAGATAACTTGTTTTAACATCCTGAGATTTACATGACCCAGTTTGCGATGCCATAATATAGTGTCTGCCATGCTTGCTAGAGCACATGTAGTTGATGGTGAAATGAGGTAGCAGTTATCAGAAGACCGAATTCCTTCGATGATACATTTGTTGGTGTGATCCGAGACAACACATTTGTTGCGAGTGAAATGCACCTTCAGGTCTTGGTCACATAGCTGACTAATGCTGATCAGATTTGATTTCAAACCTTTTACAAGTAGAACATTTTTCAGAGAAGGCAATCCTGGAATGTCTAATGTTCCCTTTCCAATAACATTTTCTGTGACACCGTTTCCGAATGTTACTTTTCCCAGACCTCCTGAAGTAATATTCTTTAAGAATCTTGCTTCACCTGTCATATGTCGTGAACACCCACTATCAAAGTACCATGCATCAACAGATGTTGCCTTTAGAGAAGTATGAGTAACATTGCATTTTAAGTTCGCTTTCTTATCCATTTTTGTTTGCGAAATCTGTGCGAAGAAATATATCCAGCAGTACCTTTTCTCAAGTCATTCAGATAAGCAAAACATCTAGGACGAATATGGCCTTTTCGAAAGCAATAATGACAAACGGGAATAAATTTGTTACCTTTAGCTTTGGAAACCTGTGTACTGGACTTCATCTCACAACTGTTTTTAGAGTCTGTTTTCTGTTCAGCTTTGTTGATGGATATTGCAACATTCTTTCCTTTATTTTCAGCATATATGTTTGACACTTTTGGTGACATTGAGCATTCTCCTTTGTAGCCAATTCCAGAGGTATCATCATATGTTCTTCCTGCCATTAAAATATTATCAAGTATAGATGTACCTGAGTTTAGCATTCTGACGTTCTTCTTCATATGATTCAGATCGTTGGTCAGTTGTTCTATCTCATCTTGACTACATTTGAGTTTCACTTCCAGATCAGTAATAAGCTCTTGAAGACTTCCATTTTCAATTTTTAGACTCCCAATCTGTTTTCGAAGATGATGATTTATTTCAGCCAATTCTGTCCATTTTTCATAGAGCTTCTTATATTCATCAATAAAATCTTCTTTTGTACCTTCATCCATATCATCACTATCTTCAGATAAAGTTTCAGAGACATTTGGAGTGACTTTATCAAAACTTGTAGATTTGGTTTTCACCACCAGTGCCATATTCTGATTTGAGATTTCATCTTCCTTTTCTGAATCACTCTCGCTCCATGTTGTATTGAGAGAGGTCTTTTTCTTCTTCAAAGTATTTGCACATTCCGCCTGAATGTGTCCATAGCCATCGCATTCTCTACATTTAATTCCCCTGTTATTCCAGGATTTTTCTGAAGATTGATTTTCATCTTTGGACTTCTTATAACTTGTAGAGTCATTCTTGGTGTTAGTGACATTTTGTCTGACACCACGATTATTTCTACCAAATTTCTTCAACACTTTGCTGAAATTTCTTGATAATAATGCTAAAGATTCTTCCAGATCATCTTCATTGCATTCTTCAGAATTCTGGATCTCTGCTTTTAAAGCCAATCCTTTCACCTTCTTTGTTTCTATATTTGCATCGAGATTCATCTCAAATGTTCTAAGAGAACCCATCAGCTCCTCTAATTTCATTTTGGTGATATCTTTTGCTTCTTCAATTGCAGTAACTTTATATGCAAAGCGTTGAGGTAGAGATCTTAACGTTTTTCTCACAAGTTTTTCTTCGGAAATGGTTTCTCCGAGAGTAAAAGCTTCATTGGCAATGTCACAGAGTCTTGCATTAAATTCAGCAATGTTTTCATCATCATGCATCTTCAAGTTCTCAAATTTTGTTGTTAAAAGCTGTATTTTTGATAACTTAACTGCTGAAGTACCTTCATACGTAGTCTGAAGAATATCCCAAGCCTTTTTAGCAGACTCACATGTAGAAATAAGTCTAAATTGGGTTGGATCAACACCATTAAATATTGCATTAAGAGCCTTTGAGTTGCTATTTGCTAGAGCATCTTCAGTGGCAGACCAGCTTTCTTCGGGTTTGATAGATGTAACTCCATCTTTTGTAATTGTTGGTTGGTCCCAACCTGTAAGAATGGATTTCCAAGCTTTTTCATCAACAGCCTTAATAAATGCTCTCATTCGGGCTTTCCAATAAGCATAATTGTTTTCGTTTAGCAAGGGTGGACGCATTGTTGAACCTCCTTCTTTCATAGAGTCCATTGTAGTAAAACCAAGATCAAGTCCTGCGGATCTCGCCTAAGAAACAGAGACGTCCCGCTCTGATACCAATTGAAAGATCAAGGTTAGTGACCCGATGTTAAAAAGTGTTGTGACACTTTGTATGACACCGGTTATAAATACGATATAGGACAATATTAAAATGCGAAAATAAAGAACACCAGAGGTTGGTAACGCAGTTCGGCAATCAGCCTACATCTGCGGGGCCACGCCCAGATATGAAAACATTTCACTAGTTCAACCAAGATTACAAGACACTCGGACTTAAAACAAAATAAGACTCCCTCTTATCTTTGATGCCGCATCCGTCAACCTCCACTAGTGAAACTGTTTTGCGAGCTCCCCTCGACTTTAGAATGACCTCTCCCAAGATCCGTGTATGGCAAGCTCCCCTTGCCCAATAAGAATGTAGATCACAAGAATAAATTCCTATGACACTGTCTGTGACGCTTGACAATGTCAGAGGATAAGATCACTCAGAACAGGCTTCAACAAACCAGTCTACGACACGACTGAAACAATGATCACATACACCTCACAGAACCATGGGTGAAGAAACAAAGACGCTCAGAAAAATTTCTCACACACACACAATAACGTCAACACATTTACATACAAAAAGAAGACTTTTTATATCAAGAGCAGGATGCAGATCTGTTTCTCTCAGCAATCTTCTCAAAACAAACTTTTTCATTCGCCTGATTATATCCCACAGAATCAGCAAGATATCCGAAACAACTCGGCCAACAAACTAACCGCAGAAACATTTCCAATGACATTTTAGGAGAGTATCCCTAATAATTAGGTATATGTACCATGTTTGTTACGATTTCCTTTCCAGCAAATCATATTTGAATTGACGAAATATTCTGCCAAATATCTTCTCCAAAAATAAACACATAGATAATATATATTTCAAAAGAATATAATTTCCAAAATAATACTTTCCAACAATAATAGTTTGCCAAAAATAATGCCAACACACAGTTGCATTAACAAATGTGTTAAAGAGGAATTTGCACATTGTCTTGTGTTTGTGGAAATTGCAGGACAGACTGGTACTGCAAATATTTTCATCAAGAATCTGGACAAGGCTATTGATCATAAAGCATTACATGAGACTTTTTCATCCTTTGGGATTATTCTTTCGTGCAAAATAGCTCTTGATACCTCGGGCCTATCCAAAGGTTATGGTTTTGTTCTATTTGAACGTGAAGAGTCTGCCCAAACTGCAATAGACAAGTTACATGTGCTGATTTAAGGACAAGCAGAATTTGTCTGAATCAACAACAGATGAAGACTTGAAGACTATTTTTGTTGAATATGGTGCAATCACCACTGTTGTGGTGATGCGAGATGTAAAGTCAAGATGTTTTGATTTTGTCAACTTTGAAATCGCAGATGATGCTGTCAAGGTTGTTGAAGAACTGAATGGGAAGATGTTTGAAGGAAAGGAATGGTATGTTGAGAAAACTCCAAAAAAATCAGAACGAGAAGTTGAGCTGAAGGGTCCAGCCCAGCGGAAGTCTTAACGTAAACAAGCATAGCAATCGAGATGCTTGTTTGTTTTACATATCGGTGAGAGCCAAGAACATTATTTTTATTTTTGACCCTGATGAATGGTATGTACTCTTGCATGGTGATGATTGTTCTAAAAGGAAACTCCTTTGTCAGCCCTGATTGGTTCCTCGTTCCTATTACAACAAATTTATTGAGATATGCGAAGCTTTCAACCTTGAAGACAAGGTTGATTTAATGGGAGGATTTGTCATTGTGTGGGGCTATGCTATGTTGGGATGTGCATATTACTTGGGGCTGGCCTCTCTCCTCTGACTTGTTTTCTTCTTCTCTTCCTCCACATTTCTACTTCCAGTTCTATGAACTTTCATCATCAATGGAAAACCTTCTTTATAGAAATAGATCTCTATCTTCCACCGCGTTTCCGCATTATGGTTGTAGACCAACCATACCAAGTTAAATTGATCGTGTTATTTCTTTAACAATATTGAATTTGTAAATCACGCTCGAAAACTTCAATTGGTTCTGTGAGCGTGGGCATTCAGGTGAGGAAGAAGAAATAATGTTTTGGTTATCAAGATTTGGATAATCTTGTTGCTGGTGTTTTTTTTTTTAATAAGCTGTGGAAACATCAAGATTAGGATAATCTTGCTGCTGGTTTTGAATTAATTTGTGGCTGCCTATTGTTGAGTTTTTTCTTAAGAAATCACTATTTTGGTAAATTTTGTGTTTTTTTTTTTTTTGAAGAAGGTCGATGAGTGGCAGCAAACTATGAATAAAATTTGTTGTAATTTTTTTGGTAATTAAAGGGACAGATTATTAGAAAGATTTTGGATTTTTTTTTTTTTGGTTCACAGTGTTATAAATTGGCTAAGTTGGCAGATTGCAAAGTGTTTTATCCATTGTGCTTCGGTTTAAGAGTTTTGCTTGAAAATAGCAAAGTTTGAACTCGATAAATTTACCAGTGACAATGACTTCAGCTTATGGAGGATAAAGATAAAAGCATTGCTTGTGTATTAAGGTCTTGCACAAGCAATTGATGAAGTCACTGTGCATAATCTTAAGAATAGTGATAGGATTAAGGTCGACGAGATAGAATCCAAAGCACATAGTGCAATTCTACTAAGCCTTGATGATGAGGTGCCGAGAGGTTACATAAGAGGAAACAATTTTGTCTGTGTCGAAGAAATTGAAAGCTCTTTATATGAAAATGTCTCTTGCAAATCGATTGTACCTAAAGAAGAAGCTTTATATATTCACTATGAAAGATAAGAAAGAAATGAGAAAACACTTGGATGATTTTAATAAAAGCATTCTTCAAATAGTATAGGTGTAAAGATTGATAAGAAGAACCAAACAATCATCATTCTAAGCTATTTGCCTAAGGTATATGAACATTTTGTAGATATAATTTTGTAAGGCAAATAAACTTTGACAATGGCCGAGGTTAAAGCAACTTTGAATTCAAAAGAGTTACTAAAAATGATTGATCTAAAAGAAAAGATAGATGGTAAGTGACTCACTGTAAGATGTAGAAATAAATCCAAAGATGATAAGCCGAAAAGAGGTAACACGATCCAAATCTAAGCAAGATAGAAGATGTTTGTTTTGCAATAAAAAATGTCATTATAAAAAAGACTTCTACGAGAGAGATAAAACAAGTTGAGAAGAAGCTTGATAAAGGAGATGATTCAGTTGCTTCTGATGGATATTAGTCGTGTGATGTACTCGCTGTTTCAGAAGTGGAATCCGAAGAACAATTTGTTCTGGATTCTTGATGTTCATTTCATATGATATCTAGAAATGAATGACTATTGAATTTTATTAAGACTACAGGAGGTAGAGTCTTATTGGGAGACAATAAATCTTGCTGAATTGAAGCAAAGCGTTCAATTTAATTAAAGATGTTCGATAGCTGCATTCGCACAATTTAAGGAGTGAGATATGTGCCCCAATTAAAGCGTAACCTATTGTCAATAAGGATGTTTGACTCTATTGGATGTTCAATTAAGATAGAGTCACGAAACTTAAGAGTTACTAAGAGAATTTTGACGATTATTAAGGGTGACTTACACAATGGTCTATACGTCTTAAAGGGAGTTATTGTGATGGGAGAAGCTAGTTCAGTGTTTAAAAATTTGCAAGACAAGACAAGCATGTGGCATGTTTGGCTTGGACATGTTAGCGAAAAATGTCTGTTTGAAATGCAGAAGAAGAATGCTTTTGGGAAGGATCAGATTTTGGATTTAAAATTTTGTTAAAATGGTGTATTTGGCAAAAGTAACCGAGTCAAATTTTCAAAATTGGTTTATAAATCACGGGGTCTTTTGAATTACATACACTCTGATGCATGGGACCCGAAAAAACTCCGTTTAGAAGAGGTGTTCAGAATTTATTCACTGAACTAACAAGTCAAACTCCATTATGATGTGACTGTTCGTCTTGTCAGGTGGAGAATGACCCAAGAGATGAGCTAATTGTAAGGGCTCTATATATACTAAAATAATTGTACAACTTCACATCACTTACATGAAGAAGAATGTGTAATAAGTAATGTTATATTTTTAAAAGAGTATAAATTTTTTTTGGGATTAAATTCAAAAATAAAACTGTGCTAAGATGAATCAAGTGAATAATATTGTATTAATGAGTCTGCTACTTAACGTCCAAGATTTACTACAATTCTAACTACCAACAACCTATTAATAACCATAATCATGAGGGTGTCAAGCATGGCCATCGATGACAATGGAGTCTGTCTTCTTTGTGACGATAAAGAGGTTTAATTACTTTAACAGAAAGATGAGCAAGAAGAAATGAAAACTTACTTAATTACTCTTTTTAATCATATTCTATATGATAGTATCTGCAAGCAAGGTATATTATGATTACTTTTCTATTAAAAATATGGACCCTCTGTTTAGTTGGGCGAAATTGGGGGAAGTCACATGTTCAAATGGTACAAGTAAGACTAGTGTGTTTTCTTTCTTACTACAATTTTTAATTATGAGAATGATTAGTATTTGGTGTTGAATTAGTGTATAATGGTGTTAGGCTTGAAAAAATATCGTCGTCAATATCAATGGAAAAGTCAAGTTTTTGAAAGAAAAAAAAAAAATCCGAGTCTAGGTTTCGTTTCAGCATGACAGTGCTTGTGTATTAATTCTTAAAATCACAATTTTAATATCTTTATAAAAATCTTTATTTTTAATGATTTAATAAAGTTCAATAATTTTCTAATTGATTTTGTAAAACTCTAACACTCTATCGAAATGTTAAACTTTTATGTTGTAATATTCCGATCATATTTAAAATTATATCTCTCGAGCGTCAAAATCTCAAATATAAAATTCATTCGATGAGAGCAAATTGAAAGCATTTAAAAATAGAATTTCACAAATAAATAATCAATTCAACCAACATAATAGTTATGTCAAACAAAATAACAATCTAGATAATTGATCTATCTCTTCTCTCCACAAGTAGAGAGTTAGTTCAACGTAATAGAAAGGAAAACATGATAGAATCAACGAAAAGAAAAAGTAGAAGCAAATATCTTTGTCTGGATGTCATTGTAATGATGTTACACGTGTATTGATCTCATCATCTGGTCTAGAAAATCCGCTCCAATTGCTCTTCAAAAGGTGTCCAAAGGCTCTCCAAAACTCAGATATTTCTGTGAAGCTGCAACTTGGACTCCTCTAAACTGCAGCTTGACACTGATTTCTTTCTTTTGTCGCAGCTTGACCTTCTTTTGAGCAGCAACTTGGGCTTGCAAGATTTTTTATTTTCATTTTTATTTAACGTATATGATTATTCATCTGAGTCATAACTTAAAATACAACAAAATTATTGTAACATCGAGAATAAATACCATTCACCCTATTTATAGGAATTGGCTGCTACATGTTCACGTTATGATTTCTACCCTGGTTGTGGATCTGTTGGTTATTAAAAATGCATTGATTTTTGTACATTTATAAGTTTTGTCCTTCGCTTCAAGGCAAACCCAAGTCAGTGATATACCGTTCACAATGGTAACAATAAGAGATCATTACTAGATAAGAGTTTTAATTATTGCTTGCATATTGTTGGCTTAAAGTGATTTAAGTTTTAAAGTATTTTGATGAAAAGTGTTCTAAATGCAATTCAATTAAGTTGGTTTGATGATTTATTATGTTATTTAGAAATACCTTTGATAAAGGGTATTTGGTTAATTTAACAAGTGTGTTTAAGTCATTTGAGTTAACAAATAAGCAAATACGACTCGAATGAAAATATACACAAAAAATAGTTTAAGGACTAGAGAGCTCCAAGTGTCGACCGGTCTATAAGTGTCGACCACACGACCAAATTCAGAAACTTACAGAGAACTCGAAGTGTCGACAAACACCCAATCTGCAAATCCTTCACGAAGTGCTGGCAATTATTAAGAGAAGTCTGTTTACTCCTGTTCTCTAATCATATCTCTCTACTTACAACTTGAGATTTGTTTTTGTAAGAGTTCTGAGTATTGTGTTCTTCAATTCTCATCAACACTTGTATTTTGGTGAAAAAGTACATGTTGACGCCTTTTGAAAGAATCATTATAAAGACATTGGATTGACGCTTGAAAGTTTAATTAATCGAACCAAAAGTTAGAGTTAGGAAGCAATCTTCAAGAAGAAAACTTGAAGTGCGAACATAGACGAGATTGGACGACACGAGATTGGACGAACTTCGTTAACAAATTGGTTGCAACTCTCTATCTATATCTCTTTGAATATCGTAGCTTACAATATTGCACATCTAAGTTATTATTTTGGGGTTAGAGAAAATATGATTCTTTAGGTGGTTAGTAATTAACTTCAATTAAAATTGTGTGTCCCGCTGGGCCTACCTCAGATCAAAGCCCAAAAATCAGAAAAGTGCAAAAATTTCATTTTAAGATTCTATACCTAATCATAGTACCAATAACAATATTAAGATTGATATTCCATATTTTAAATATTAAATTTTTAGGCTTAAAAATGATTGGGTTGAAACCAAAATTGCCCAAAACAGCTCTGAGTCGTGACCCAAGAACATATGTGCATGTGTTGCAGCCCATCTAGGCCTTATAGTCCACAGTGCAGCTCAACCATCCTGAGTTGCTGTAACACCCGGTATTTTAGCCATGTAATTATTCCTTGAACTATTAAATGAGATGAATTGACCATTAATAAAATGTGTGTTTTTATTGGAATTTTGTGATGCCTTGCAGAAAGATAGATTGTTGAGAGAAACGAATCGAAGAATTTAAATAACAATTTAAATTGGAAAGCCAAACTATGTGTAACCAAAATAAAACATCTTGGTTAGAAATCAATGGAAGGACAAAATGGAGAGCCAATTAAGGTTGGTGGGAGGAGGCCAATGGTTGAGTGATGATAAGTGTGTATTTTACACACTTATTTATACTCTGCATATTTGATTTGATAAGTTTCTCTCAAGTGATTGAAGGAATTTGATCAATTGTGTGCAAGTGTGCAGATATTAAATATAGAACAGGAGGCTGGAAAAAGGAGGTGAAAAAGAATTAAAATTCAAAGTTAAGTGAGAAGCAACTGATCGACATTCAGCAACTGATCGCTTGCAATTTTAAGAGCAAACCATAGCCGCGATTGATATCTATGAAATGAAGAGATCGATCGCTACATATACATAATTGCAAATTGAAGAAAAGCTAGCGATTTGTTGTACATAGAAGAGCAGCGATCGATCTCTTTATGAATCCAGAGATCGATCGCAGTACATGGAGAAAAGGCAGAAGAACAATTAACATAGCCAGCAGCGATCACTTGAAGGAAGCAGCGATCGATCTCTGTGAAATACAGAGATCGATCGCCACACATATGCTACAAAGAAATGCCGCGATCGATCTCTATAACTTGGCAGAGATCGATCGCTGATCAAATTGTTAATATGGAAAGAGGACGTGTTTTAATCCGAGCCGTTAAACTGAATACAGACTTCATCTCAACCATTGATCAGCTGAAAAACCACATTAAAAACCTAGAGCAGACCTAAATGATGGGAGATCCTGGAGATCATGGAGCCGGCAACAGAGAGAGGCGATTCTCGGCTAAGGAGCGATCCGATTATTTTCAGCATAGTTTTCTTTTCTTTTCTTTTTCTTTCTACTGTTTTATTATGCAACTCTATAATATTTCCGTTGTTTATTTATCTTCTAGCATGAACTAAACGTTTGTTCTAGGGTTTCGATGTAGCCTAGTTATGATTATTTATTTTTCTTAATTCAAGTATTTAATTTCCTGTTCCTGTTCTGTGTTGAGTAATCTATTCTGGACGTAATGCTTAGGTTTGCTTGATCACCAAAACTAAGAACTTTAGGGTTGATTCGGGATGCGAGAGCGGAGAATTTAACCGTGCACTGAATATTTTGCCTTAAAAAGGATCCTAGGCTAGAGATAGTTAGGACGTTTGAGTGGTAATATAATTTCTTGTTCCTAATGTATTCAATTAATTCTCAGGATTAGAGACCGAGAGGTGATAATTCGTTAGTTGAATAAGTTTGTCTTTGCTCGAGAGAGATTGATAAATATTTTCGTGAAATTGCCATCAACACATAGAAATAGGATTTAATTATTTGGATTAGGTCTAATAAATAGGATTAGTTAAGTGAAATCGGAACCCTAGATTTTCTCATCATATAATCTTACTTCTTTATTTTTAAATCTTTTATTTAAATTGCTGCTTAATTTTATTTGAATTATTATTTTAGTTTTACAATCTAAATCACAAAAATTATTATTTCTTTTCAAATTAAACTAAATTTAGATACTCAATATTTAACATAATTATTCCTCGTGGGATCGACACTCGTACTTATACACACTTTATTACTTTTGCGACACGTGCACTTGCGTATACGATTTTTCGCAACAAGTTTTTGGCGCCGTTGCCGGGGAATTAATTTTGTTATTATTGAATTATTTTATTTTAGTTTATATTTGAATTTTCTTTTGCTGCTAGGCTTAAATTATATTATTTGCACATTACAGGTGTATGCGAAAATTAGGTACTGCCAACCTAATCCCTATCGACCTTGAAATTGAACGAACTTGTCGCCGAAATCGAAGGGAAACAAAACAAGCAATTATGGCAGATGATCAAAACGCAAATCTACAACAGAGGGTTGAAGTGGCAGAGGTCGGACGACGAACTTTGCTCGATTATGTTATGCCATCCATGGACGGGATTCAATCAGCAATTCGGAAACCGGCTATCACATGCAATAATTTTGAAATAAAGCCGGGTACAATACAAATGATCCAACAGTATCAGTTTTGTGGTTTGCCTAACGAAGACCCCAAGGATCATATTGCTAGCTTCGTCGAGGTCTGTGATACTTTTAAATACCATAATGTCTCTGAGGATGCTATCAAGCTCAGGTTATTCCCCTTCACACTGAGAGATCGTGCAAAGAATTGGTTACACTCCTTACCTCCAGATTCAATTACAACATGGAATGATTTAGCACAGAAATTTCTATCAAAATTCTTTCCCTTTGAAAAGATGGCAAAACTCCGCAATGAGATCACAAATTTTACTCAATTTGATGGTGAGACAATTTATGAGGCATGGGGCCGATTCAAAGAGCTTTTACGAAGATGCCCCCAACATGGTCTACCTCAATGGATGCAAATACAGACATTTTTCATTGGATTATCAGTGTCTACACGGAATCTCGTTAACTCCGCAGCTGGTGGATCATTCTTACAGAAGACAGAAATAGAGGCATTTAACCTATTAGAGGAGTTATCACTCAATAATGATCAGTGCCCAGTTGAGCGCCAGATCTTGAGGAAGCAGGCAAATACTCCAGAAATGGATGCAATAAAAGCATTAACTACACAAATGGCAACCCTCACTAGACACATCCTAGGTAATCAAGTTTCAGTTAATGCAATTCAGTCCCCGATTATGCAATGTCAATGGTGCCAAGGACCACATGCGAGTGAAAACTGTCAGCAAGGGAACCAAATGGCGAGAAGTTCATCTGAACAAGCTCAATATGTGGGAAATTATAATAGACCGACACTTCAAAATTCCGGTAACTACTATATTGGGGGGCACAACAATCATCCGAACTTCTCATGGAAGAACCCGAACAACGCCATACAGATGCCACAAGCTAATCAACCGGGACCTCCGTTTCCAGAAAGAAAATCAAATCTGGAGGATTTAATTGCAAAGATGGGAGAGCGCACCAATAATTTAATTGCTGAAATGGGGGAACACACAAATAAATTTATGGCTGAGACACGAACCACCTTACAGAATCAGTCAGCCCAAATTCGAAGCTTAGAGACACAAATGGGCCAGATGGCAGCTGCACTAAATGGACGCCCACAAGGTACATTGCCCAGTTCTACTGAAATCAACCCCAGAGAACAATGCAATGCCATTACACTTAGGAGTGGAAAAGTGATTGAAAATTGTACTAAGGAAAATAAGAAAGTGGTCGCACATGACGGAGTGCATTCGTCATCATCCGAGTCCACACCAAAGGATCAAGAGCTACTGGAAGCCCCACCTCAGATTCCAAAGGAGATCCTCTCAAAAGTTCCTTTTCCACAAAGACTGAAAAATGTGAAGCTTGATAATCAGTTTTCTAAGTTTCTTGATATCTTCAAAAAGCTCCACATCAATATTCCATTCGCAGAGGCACTCGAGCAAATGCCTAAATATGCAAAGTTTCTGAAAGACATCTTGTCTCATAAACGGAAAATTGACAAATATGGCACGATCGCTTTGACTGAGGAATGTAGTGCCATTGTTCAACGGAAGCTTCCACAAAAATTGAAAGATCCGGGAAGTTTCACCATACCATGTGCAATTAGGGAGTCCATTTTTGAGCGGGCATTATGTGATTTGGGTGCTAGTATAAATTTGATGCCGCTATCTATATTTCGTAAGCTGGGTATTGGTGAAGCAAAGCCCACCAGGGTAATCCTACAGATGGCCGATCGCTCTATAAAACATCCGTATGGGGTGATTGAAGATGTCCTTGTCAAAGTCGACAAGTTTATTTTTCCCGCTGATTTCTTGATTCTCGATATGGACGAAGACCGAGGCATCCCGATAATATTAGGTCGACCATTTTTAGCAACATGGGGAGCTGTTATTGATCTAAGAAAAGGAGAGTTCAAATTGCAAGTATATGATGACGATGTGACATTCAAAGTATATAAATCCATAAATTACCCAACAGCTAGCAATGAGCCAATTGTCGATAATATGCCAGACAAAGAGCTTCCTGAAATTGATAAATTAGTAAACGGAAAAAGAGCGAAGCCGTATCTTAACGGGGTTTTTCAGAATGATACAACTATTATTCTCCGTGCACCAGATTAGCAAGAGGCTTACAACGTCAAGCTGATGACGATAAAACAAGCGCTTGGTGGGAGGTAACCCACCCAAGTATCCTTTTTAGTTCGTTATTTCAATTTTTGTTTGCTTTAATTTTATTTTTTTTTATTTTTTTATTTTTATTTTATTCTATTTCATGTTTATTTTTTATTATGCAAAAAAAAAAAATCTCTGATTGATCGCTCCTTCGACCAAAGCTCCACAACACTAACGGCTGCCCAAGAAGATATGAGGTACTTTTATTTTATCCTACTCATTTAAACTAATTTAACATTGGGGACAATGTCTATATTAAGTTTGGGGGGGTTTTTATTTGGATTTTATTTTTTAGGAAGTCTGCTTAATATTTTAAATTTTATGGTATGATTATTTATTTCATTTGTTTAAAGTGTCGATGACTGCACCTTTGATCAATGCATGTTTCAACTTCTGAATAGATTCTGAGATAGTATGATTTATGATAGTAGCATTGATTGGAGTTTAGGAAGTTAGACTTGTTTGTGTGAATGTTCATTCTTATTTAAATTTAGCTGATAATGATATAAATTGTTGTCTTGAGATCGAGAGCCTAAACACAGTAAGGGAGTGCTTGAGTGTAAACACTGAAAGAGAGTGAGCTCCATTTAAATTTAGCGAGTGATTAGTGAGTATTAAATTGTTCGTGGTTTTGCCCTGCATTCATGAATACAAATTATGATTTTTTGCAGAATTAAGAGAATGACTTAGGCCATTTTTGAATCGTTTGAGCTTTTATTGACATACCTCATTTGTGTCATTTAAATGACACCCTTAGTCTCCTATTTGAACCTTTCTTTACCACTATTTTGTCAACCCTAATTTAGCCTACCCTGAAATTATTTTGACTATCCTGTTTATTGAGCACAGGGTTGTGGGTACATATTATGGGGAGAGTTGGCGAAAGTAGTGGTGAGAATCAGAACTAATTCTTTTGTCAATTGTCTAAGTTGTTAGTATTTTGAGATTCTATTTATTCCTCTTTTATGTTTTTCAGTGATTAAAGTTGTGAAAAAAAAAAAAAAAAAAAAAAAAAAAAAAAAAAGTTATTGAAAAGTTGAATTGTTCAGTAGTAGAACAATTTCTTATATGCTATTTAATTTGTTATTATTGTTATTATTTATATTTTATGTTTGTTAGTAAAGACATTGACAAAGGAGTTAGTTTTGAAAAATAGAGAGTGAGACAAGTTTGGGGGGATTATTGAGTTAACTATTAGAAAAGAGTTCAAATGAGTGTAAGAAGTGAGGGTGACATAAGGATGGATTGTGCTCTAGAGCTTCGCTTGAATCCAAAAATTTCCTACCTTATAACCCGGCCTTACATTACAAGCTTAATTAAAGACCTATCGACTTTTATTCTGTTTATTCATAATTGTTATTAGTGAATAATGGGCAAGACTGATGAACAATAAGAGTGGATGGAGTGACCCTGAGAGGTATTTTTGATTTCCCTTCTCATAAGACACAATTATAGATCTATCAGTTAAACGAGAATGAGTTTGAGCATATACACACACAAGTATTTCTGATAAAATTTCTCTCAATGTGATATCATGAGTTGTATTATTGAAAGTGTTTATTTAGATGGTTTATTTGCATGCAAATATCAAGCTGAGACGAAATATTGCGAACTATGATTTAGATAATTTTTACCATGAAAATTTTAAATATTTTGCGGACTTTAATTTTTAGAAATTCCTGAATAAATTTTGCTCGAATTCTATGCTTATATTTGTTCGCTTGAGGACAAGCTTTCATTCAAGTTTGGGGGTGTGATAAGTGTGTATTTTACACACTTATTTATACTCTGCATATTGATTTGATAAGTTTCTCTCAAGTGATTGAAGGAATTTGATCAATTGTGTGCAAGTGTGCAGATATTAAATATAGAACAGGAGGCTGGAAAAAGGAGGTGAAAAAGAATTAAAATTCAAAGTTAAGTGAGAAGCAACTGATCGACATTCAGCAACTGATTGCTTGCAATTTTAAGAGCAAACCATAGCCGCGATTGATATCTATGAAATGAAGAGATCGATCGCTACATATACATAATTGCAAATTGAAGAAAGCTAGCGATTGTTGTACATAGAAGAGCAGCGATCGATCTCTTTATGAATCAGAGATCGATCGCAGTACATGGAGAAAAGGCAGAAGAACAATTAAACATAGCCAGCAGCGATCACTTGAAGGAAGCAGCGATCGATCTCTGTGAAATACAGAGATCGATCGCCACACATATGCTACAAAGAAATGCCGCGATCGATCTCTATAACTTGGCAGAGATCGATCGCTGATCAAATTGTTAATATGGAAAGAGGACGTGTTTTAATCCGAGCCGTTAAACTGAATACAGACTCATCTCAACCATTGATCGGCTGAAAAACCACATTAAAACCTAGAGCAGACCTAAATGATGGGAGATCCTGGAGATCATGGAGCCGGCAACAGAGAGAGGCGATTCTCGGCTAAGGAGCGATCCGATTATTTTCAGCATAGTTTTCTTTTCTTTCTTTTTCTTTCTACTGTTTTATTATGCAACTCTATAATATTTCCGTTGTTTATTTATCTTCTAGCATGAACTAAACGTTTGTTCTAGGGTTTCGATGTAGCCTAGTTATGATTATTATTTTTCTTAATTCAAGTATTTAATTTCCTGTTCCTGTTCTGTGTTGAGTAATCTATTCTGAACGTAATGCTTAGGTTTGCTTGATCACCAAAACTAAGAACTTTAGGGTTGATTCGGGATGCGAGAGCGGAGAATTTAACCGTGCACTGAATATTTTGCCTTAAAAGGATCCTAGGCTAAAGATAGTTAGGACGTTTGAGTGGTAATATAATTTCTTGTTCCTAATGTATTCAATTAATTCTCAGGATTAGAGACCGAGAGGTGATAATTCGTTAGTTGAATAAGTTTGTCTTTGCTCGAGAGAGATTGATAACTATTTTCGTGAAATGCCATCAACACATAGAAATAGGATTTAATTATTTGGATTAGGTCTAATAACTAGGATTAGTTAAGTGAAATCGGAACCCTAGATTTTCTCTCATCATAATCTTACTTCTTTATTTTTAATCTTTTATTTAAATTGCTGCTTAATTTTATTTGAATTATTATTTTAGTTTTACAATCTAAATCACAAAAATTATTATTTCTTTCAATTAAACTAAAATTTAGATACTCAATATTTAACATAATTATTCCTCGTGGGATCGACACTCGTACTTATACACACTTTATTACTTTTGCGACACGTGCACTTGCGTATACGATTTTTCGCAACAAGTGACACCTGGTAACTTGTTGAAGAAGCCATGTTCTTCTTCTCTTCCCTTCTACGTGAAACCCTCATTTCTCATCTGCTTCTTTCCACTCCCCTCTGTTTTCTCTTTTCCAGGCGACAAACACCCTTTCGAAGCTCCTTCGATCTCCTCAGTTTTCTTCTGTTTCTCTGTCTAAGGCAAACATCTGCTAAAGCTAACGAGTTTGAATAAGTTAAAATGTGAGTTTTGTTGGAGTTAAATGTTACGATAATTTGAGAAAACTCACTGTTTTTGGAATGAAAACACGTTAGTTTGTTTTCTAAAGGTTTGAATGGAGCTTGAAGCTTATTCTACTAAGTTATTAGTTAGCATTTGCAGCTTGTTAATTTCCCTCTTCGTGCACGTCATAGGTCTGTGCATCACCAAGGCAACACGTTCAAGACTCTCAACTCCGCAGCAAACAGGTAAGTTCATACATATAGGTTTGGCCCTTAAGGCCTTACAATACGGAGGTACTAGGTTTTATGTTGTCGGGATTTCTGTTGGGTAGTTAAACTGTAGGTTATGTTTTCGGTGAAGTGGGTTTGTTTTATATCTGCTTATAACCTTCATGGACGCATAATTAGACTTAGTACGCGCTTGATGAAGCAATTAAGAAACTTCACTTCAATCGATTTGTTCCAAAGGAGTTGACGTCAACAAGGCAAATGAGGTTCGAGTGTTACTGACTTGTGGTTAGAACTAAGTTAGCATTTCACATTGAAAGGTTTTAACTGAAGTGATGGAACAACGTGTAATGAGAACCCCAACAACCTTATGGACGGTCACTAAGGACTTAGTAATGGGATATGAAGCATAGAAAACTGCACTTCAACGATTTGTTCCAAAAGAGTGAACGTTAGCAAGCATATGAGGTAGAGTGTTACATGACTTGTGGTTAGGAACCTAAGTTATCCCTTTCCCATTCAAGGTTTTAACTTGAAGTGATGAGAACGACGGTATTAGGAACAACAACCTTCATTGACGCGAAACTGTAAGACTTAGTAATGCGACTTGATGAAGCATTAGAAACTGTCACTTCAATCGATTTGTTCAAAAGAGTTTGAACATATCAAGAAAATG
>CM039511.1:37423298-37504130 GCA_022432975.1 Begonia masoniana
GCTTGATACGTTCCACTCTTTTGGAACAATCGATTGGAAATGAAAAGTTTTCTATGCTTCATCAGTGCATTACTGAGTCCTTATTTCGCGTCATGAAGGTTGTTGGTCCTTCAATCCACGTCGTTCTCATCCTTTCAGTTAAAACCTGAAGGAAATGGATAACTTAGGTCTAACCACAAGTCCTGTAACACGCAACCCTCATTTGCTTGATACGTTCAACTTCTTTAACTCTTTGAACAAATCGATTGGAGTCAAGTTTCAATGCTTCATCACGCCATTACTAAGTCTTAGTGTCCCGTCGGCCAAGCAGGTTTTTTTTTGGGTCCTCAATACACGTCGTTCTCATCACTCACTTCAAGTTAAACCTTGAATGTGAAATGGATAACTTAGGTCTAACCTCAGTATGTTACACCAACCTAATTTGCTTGATCTTTTCACTCTTTTGGAACAAATCGATGAAGTGAAGTTTCCTAAAGCTTCATCAAGCGCATTATAATCTTATGTCGCGCCATGAAGGGTTGTTTGGTTCTCAAAACACTTCTTCTCATCACTCAGTTAAACCTTGAATGTGAAATGGATAAACTTGGTCTAACCACAAGTCATGCAACCACACTCGAACTCATGTGCGTGAGACGTCAACTCTTTGGACAACAAATCAGATTGAATGTGAAGTTTTCTACATGCTTACATGCAAAACAGCGCTGTACTAGTCTAGTTTCGCATCCATGAAGGTGGTTGGGCGTCCGATTACTCGTAGTTTTAATCTCATTACAAGTTAAACCTTGAATGTGAAATGGTTAACTAGTCCCAATCACAACGTCGTTCTCAACACTGTAAGCTTAAAACTTGAATGTGAAATGGATTAACTCGGTTTCTAACCACAAGTAATGTATACTCAAACTCATTTGGCTTGATCCGATCACCTCTTTTGGAACAATCGATTGAATTGAGTTTCTTATGCTTCATCAGCGCATACTAGTATTAGTTTCGCTGGTGTCCATGAAGTTGTTGGTCCCTCAATACACCTCGGTTCCTGTTTTTTTGTTTCCAAAAAAGGCGGCAACTTGGAGAAATGGGCGTTGATTGTCGAGCGGTAAATAAATTACGGTAAAGTATCGACACCCCTATTCCTCGTCTTGATGATATCTTGATAACTGTCTGGTGCATTTAGTGTTTTGCAAAATTTATTTAACGAGCGGATTATTATCAAATTCGCCGAAACAAGGAGATGAATGGAAAACAAGCGTTTTAAACAACTATGGTCCTTTGGAATGGTGGTTATGCGTTTGGACTATCTATGCACCGTCACGTTTATGAATTATGACTCATGTTTTAAGGCAATTTTATTGGAAAATTTGTTGTGGTCACTTTGATGATATTTTGTGTTATGTAATCACTGACGAACAGTTTAAGCATTTGAATCCGTATTTATGTGTTAAAATTGTCTATTGTCTGCTAATCTAAAAATTGTACTTTTGCATGAATCGTTAGTTTTCCTTGGTTTTGTAGTTAGCTCAAAGAGGGGGTATCCGTAGATGAGGAAAGAATAAGAGCAATCAAGGAATGGCCCACACCAGAACGCAAATGAGGCACTAGCTTTCACGGGCTTTGGCTGCTTTTACAGAAGATTTGTGAGAACTTTAGTACTATTGCTACACCTATGAACGATTAATTAAAAAGAATGTTCATTTAATAGAGGGCGAGAAAAGTAAAGAAACAGCGTTTAATTTGTTAAAAGAGTAAACTACTAATGCTTTCCCCTTCTATTTTACCAAATTTTGATAAACTTTGAATCGAATGTGACGCGTGTCCGGGAAAAGGAATTGGAGGTGTTTTGGATGGCAGGAAATGAAGCCTATTGCTTACTTCAGTGAAAAAGCTCTAGTGAGCGCGCATTAACTTATCACATATGACAAGGAACCTACAAAACCTTTGGTAAGGCGTTACAAACATGGCAACACTAGTTGGTGGCCCAAGGAATTTATTATTCCATAAAACCCTCAGGAGAGTTTAAGCACTTAAAGTCACAGTTAATTGCACAAGAGGGCCTTCCGTGGATTGAATATCATCGAGACCTTTCTATATGTCATCCCGTTCCAAAAAAAGGTAAGAAACGTAGTCCTGATACGTTGGTCAAGGAGGTAACAGTTTGAATCACTTCTCTACCAATCCTAAATTGTTAGGAATTTGAATTTTTTAAGGAATTTGATGAATAAATATAGATTTTTTGTCATGTATGGAGATATTGTTTGGAGAAAATTTTCATGTGCTGATTATTAAAACATGATGGGTATTTATTCGAAAAGGATAACTTGTAATACCTAAATGCTTTTACTGAATTGCCTTGTTAGAGAACACATGTGGAGGATAAGGGAACACTTTTGATTAACAAAACTTTTGAATATTCTTTAATAAACATTTTCTTTGCAAAAAATTAAGCTGATTTTATAACTATTTGGTGAAAGGATGCATTAATGTATAAGCAAAGGTCCAAGATCAAACCCTATGGGAGTTGTATAATCCCTTTACCCTGCCTGAGCCCCTTGGAGACGGATATTTTCTATGGACTTGTGTTTAGTTTACCGAACGCCAACACAAGGAGGTCAGGATAGTATTTTTGTTGTGGGTTGTGGATCGATTTTAGTAAAAATGGCACATTTTATAAGCAAAGTCAAAAACAATGATGCTACACATATAGCGGTATTTTATTTTTTAAAGAAATTGTGCCGTTTTACATGGATTACCTTGAACAATTTTATTAGTGATAAGATGTTGTAACGCCCTCATATATTTCCTAATTTCCCGTACGAAATTTTTCTTTTTAGCCGCTAAATCAATTAAAAAACATCCTCGAAAACCTTTAAAGAAATTCATTTATCATACAAAAACCTTTACATAAACCAACGCAACCTTCCTATCATTCTGCTCCAATTTTATCAACTTATCAAATCGCACAATATCATTTTCTATCTCCATTTTTTCAATTATACATTTTACATAAACCTTTTCCAAGCATTCATACGTTTCCTTTCGTAACTCTCCAAAACCACCTCTAAACACGATTAAAATGAAGTACTGTTTTCATGCAAACGAACTGCATGGTTCCTTTTTAAAAGTGTGACCATATACTCCTGTTTACAAAGAAATACCAAGCAGTTTCAATACCCTTCAATAATTGAATTACCCAACGCTTTATAAACCGTTTTTGCCTAATACTCTGCACATCCAATCTATCAAATACCAACCTATCAACTAGTCAGCAAACAATTCCCATAAAACCTTACAAACAACATTTTATAAAACAGGTGGTTTCCAATGAAGAACGTTTAATAACCTCAAATACTAATCTAGACATAACCATATTCCCAAGCATCCTATAATGTCTAACAATTATTATTCTCCAAAAACCGCCTCAAAATACAACGGTAAGCCCCCCGGGGTCGGTTAAAGCATCGACTGCCCAGCACACTCCCACGTGCCCCTTTTCATCAACCCTCCATGAGCCTCGGGTGGAGGGATCTCATCCTCACGTGTGTAAGGTCACCTACACCATAGATTAATGTCTGAGCTAAGGCTCATAAGTCTACTCCGTGAATGCAATGCATGCTATGCGTGCCGTTCGTAAAAACATGCGTTCCTTTTTTCTTTCATTTCAGTTCTTACAGATACAGATACAGATACAAGGATATGTTACCGGGGCCTCACTCCCTCCTAGATCGAGCGGCACTCCCCACGTTTGATAGCCCCTCGTATTCTACCCTGGGGACGAAGGCTCCCCAACAGCCATGTCTGAAAACCCCCGCCAACCCTAACCAGATTACAGACATTTTGGTTTTTGACCTTTTTCATTATACTTTACCACCCTTTTTATGAAAACATGCCATAGAAATTCCTTTTTGTTGCTTTTCAGAAACATGAAATGCGCATGAAACGTGCACTGCTATAAACATAATTCAACATAAACAACAATAAATATAAACCATACAACACAATAACGAAAACCCAATCCCCAACCTAATTAACCCGACCTCAACCTACATTCTCCAAGTTTCCCTCGACCCACCTAGAATCATATGGTGTAGGCCAATCGCCAAACAGTCCCGGAGAGACTTACCTGTCTTCTGTATCCGCTGGGTTTTTGGGCGCCAACACTTCCCCCTATGCCTCGTCCTATGCAAACATTCAACTTTCAATTAAATCAAACTTACATTCACAATTTACTCTCAAACTACTATTTTCAAGCCTCATCCCAACTAAAACTTACTAAATAGGTCACTAATTTGGGTTCGGAAAAACCGACCTAAAACTTCGAACGCGCGAACTATTCCGCGTCGGTTTATACCGGAATCGAAACGATGCAGCGGCCACGTACTCCTCTAATTACATAATTTTTATCTGCCAAAAGTAAATTTTTAAAAACAAATGACCGGAACTTTGTCAAATTTGGCAGACACCCGAAAACTGCCCTTTACCCGGAAATCCCCCTTTTTTGATTTTTCATCAAGAATTCTTTATCCAATTTTCTTTCACCAATCGTTCCTACTATCATCCAATTACCATAAAACTAACCTAACAATCGAAGTTACATTAAGCCAAACCCCGAGTGCCCAATCGGAGCTCACTGCAATTTCGCTCACATTGACTACAACACTGCCATCAACAATAGCCGTCGTTTAATCTCTGCATTATTTACACTGAAACCACCAAAACACCTGCGATCGGAATCCCTAGCAGCTCGCGATCCACGCACCATTAAACGAAACCAGGCCTAGGAGGCATACCGTTCTGGATTTTCGTGCCGAGGATGGTCGGAAACCCATACACCCTGGATCCTCCGCCATTTTCTGGCCGGAAAACGGACCTAGGTTGGACGCCTCGTTCCGTCATCGTCGCCGTTCTCCTTCGTCGCCTCTCTCCCCCTCTCTCAGGGCGTCGGGTTCTGACCTTCCGACTGTAAAAAACGCCAGAATGGGTTTTTTTTTACACATGTTCTTGTTGTTTTTGTTTAAATTATTATTATATAATAATATATAATATAATAAGTAATACTAAGCCTACTTCCTATTACACGTTAATATTGCCGTTTTGGCTCTTCGTAAATACCCGTTAAGATCCCCGTATATCTCCCAAATTCCAATTTAATCCGTTTTAGGAACCCAATAACACTTTCTGTTCGTAACTGACTTGATTTACTATTTTTTACAATTTAATATATTAAAGGCTAAAACGGGAACCTTTAACATTACTCTCTCCGATTTTGGGTTTTTCTAAAATTTTTCCTATCCTTCTAACAAATCCCCATACTTTTCTAGGGTCCCTAATAAAACTATCCCTCGAAAACAGACCTAATTTACTTTTTACGAAAATCAGCCTTGGAGCGGAAATCCGAAAAATTTCGGGTGTTACAGATTTGAAGTTTTCCTAAGTCACATTTTGGAGAACTTTTGGAATAGCTAGGTACAAAATTGTTGTTTTCCACCGTGGCACACCCCCAAAGGAGGACAACGGAGGTAAGTAATCCGCACCTTTAATCTACTTTGTTTGAAGAGCAATAATTTCTAAGAATTTAAAACAAATGTGAAAATTGCTTGCCACATGTTAGAGTTCGCTTAATAGAGTTTATTCATTTCTCCTACTCTACTCACCATTTGAAATTGGTAAGGCTTTAACCCTCTTACAACCACTGATTTATTACCGTTACCTTCTGATGAATTGGTTGATTTAAATGGAACAGATAAGCCTGACTTTGTAAGGAATTACACGCGAAGGTTTTCGAAAAACATCAACAAAAGACGAGCACTATGCGCGACAAGCCAACAATAGTAAAAAGAAATCTCTTTGAACCTGGAGATTGGGTTGGGGTACTCTACGAGAAGGAGTGATTTACGTAGCGAAGAAGATAAGTTACAACCCGAGGAGACGTCCCCTTCCCAAGTGTTGGAACGCATCAACCACACAAGCTTACCAGATTGATTAACCGATGCGAATATGGTAATTAAGCGCTTTTTTTTAATGTTTATGACTTATTTTTGTTTATGCAGATATCGAGGACGAGATCTTTATCGAATAGGAGGGAAGATGTGTCAAAGGAGCCACCAAGGACAATCAAGAGCATAAGGAGCCAGATCCATTATGATCCAGAGGAGGACCAATGTCCGAGATCATAACAAAGGAAAATAAACAAAAGACTACAATTTTTAATCAAGACTCCAATAAAAAGGAATCCTCACAAGATGTCAACAGCCATAATATTATTAGTTTGACCGAAGAAGCAAGGATTGAAAAGAGCCTGAAACGAAGCCCAAAACGTAAGGATGTCCGCAAAAATAAAGACTTCCCCTGGTCACATCAATATGACACTACTCCCTAGCCCAAGGGTTTTTATACTTCAAAGTTTCTTATAATTACCACACCCTTGGGGCACAGCCCATGAATTTGAAATAAACTTGGAGCTCCTGCTACGTAAACCAATTTCCGCGCTAACCATCCACTTGCACCACGTCCAACTTCCCTCAATTTTCCCTTTTTTCCTTGTTTTTAGAAAACTTTTCTATTGTCTAATTAGGTATTTTGATTATTTCTATTATGTTTTTTACTTATTAGATTTTTATCCCTTTACCTATTTTTAAGGGAGGCGTGTACTACTTTTGAATGTATCTTTTGAAAAATTGATTGTTATTAAGCTTTTTGCTTTTGAGGTGAAACCTTATACTTCCTCTTATTGAGTTTCTGTGGAATTAGCCCTTGATCTTTCCGTAAAGTGTATTACTTGAAAAGATCCGAAACTTCAATAGCTTAGGTTTCAACAAACAGTTTGGGTTCGGGGTCTAGCGACTTTTTCTGCTAACTTTAAGTTTTTCCATCGCTATCTAGTCATTGGGGTCAACTTCGGTCTTCTGGTTCTGCGATCACTAAATTAATCATTCCCTTTGAATTCCCGCATTGCGTGTTGGTTCTAAGTACCTCATATCTTAGGTTCGCATCATAATACACGTCGTCTCATCATTCACGTTTAAAACTTAATGTGAATGGATAACTTCTTTCTAACCACAAGTCATGTAACACTCAACCTCATTTGCTTGATACAAACAACTCTTTTGTACAAATCAGATTGAAGTGAATTTTCTAATTTTCGTCATCAATCGCATTACTAAGTCTTATTTTCGCGTCCATGAAGGTTGTTGGGTCCACAATATCCCGTCGTTCTCATCACTTCAGTTAAAACCCTTTGAATGTGAATGGATAACTTAGGTTCTAACCACAGTCATGTAACCACTCAACCTCATGTGCTTAAATACGTTCACTCTTTTGATAATTGATTGAAGTGAAGTTTCTAATGCTTCTCAATCTCATTACTAAGTCTTGGTTTTCGCGTTTCTGAAAGGTTGGTGAGTCCCATCACGTTCTTTCTCATCACTTCAAGTTAAAACCATGAATGTGAAATGCACAGCCCAGAGCAACGATCCAATGAGGACATTGGCAGCCCAATGACACGGTTCCAAGCTAAGAATGCGTGAGCCTTGCAAGGATTATTTTAGAGATCCAAGGGAGAGAGAGACCGCGACAACTTGATTTTAAAACTATAATGTGTCGAGGATTGAAGATAATCAAAATCAAGTTGAAGCAAGAGCCAAAGATGCTGAAGAGTTCATGTGCCATGCACATGCCGTGCAAGATTAAAGTCACTGAGAAGCACATTCAATCCAACAATTCACGTATAAGGTTTTATCCAACAAATACTTAAATCAATTCAAATCATATTCAAACGTAGTTAACGTGAGAATGATATCTTATCATGCAAAGATCATATCTCACGCTTTTAATTAGTTAGTTTTATTTTTATGTTTTTGTTTTTTTATTATTTAATTTTAATTTTCATGTGTAGCGCTATTTAAGGCAAAACACTTTGATTAGAGAACAGTTTGAATTCAAATTGATTGTTTTTTACAGAGGTATTTCTCTTTATTCTTTGCGAACGACACGATCTGTCTCAAGTCACGCTTGAAGAATCCTCGCTTTGTAGCTTTGGTTCTTACCAACGAGTTTTGTCTGGGTCAAGCTCCTGTTTTGTGCTTTTGTTCCCAACAGGTGTGGCTCGGGTCAAGTTCCTATTTTGATAACTAGGGTTCCATCGAAGTAATTCGATTGGGTCGTAGTTCCTTACTTTTTTCCTTGATCAAAAAGGCGTTCCTTTCATTATTCCGCGTTGTTGTCAGGTCCCGGTCCTTTCGATCCTAGTTTCGCATCACAAAGTCTTAGTTTCGCGTCCAGGAATGTTGTTGGGTTCCTCAATCACGGCGTCTCATCACTTCAATTCAAACCTTGAAGGGGATGGTATTATGTTCTAACCTACAATTCATGTAACACGTCAACCTCATTTGACTTTGATAACTTCAACCCTGTTTGTAACAAATCGATTGACCGGAAGTGTTCTAATGCTTCATTTGATCGCATTACTAAGTCTTGGTTTTGCGTCCATTTAATGGTGTTGGTGCCTCAATACACTTCGTTCTTATCACTTCAAGTTAAAACCTTGAATGTGAAATGGATACTTAGGTTCTAACCATAAGTAATGTAACCTCACATCATTGCTTGATACTTCACCTATTTGGACAATTCGATTGAAGTGATGGTTTCTATATGCTTCACATCAACTCATTACTAAGTCTTAGTTTTCGCCCCAATGAAGGTTTAGTAGGTCCTCATACACGTCGTTCTCATCACTTCAAGTTAAAAAAACCCTTGACAGTGAAATGGATAACTTAGGTCTACACACAGTCCCCTGTAACACTCAACTCATTTGCTTGAACGTTCACTCTTGTGTAACAAATCGATGAAGTGAAGTTTCTAATGGTTCTCATCGCATTACTAAGTCTTTTTCGAGTCCCAGAGGTTTTTGGCTCCTCAATACACAGTCGTTCTCATCACTCAAGTAAACCTTAATGGAAAAGATAACTTCGGTTCTAACCACAAGCATGTAACCTCAACCTCATTTTTGCTGATACGTTTCAATCTTGTTACAATCGATTGCAGTGAAGTTTCTAATGCTTTCACAAGCGCATTACTAAGTCTTAAGTTCGGTTCCCATGAAGGTTGTTGGGTCCTCAATCACGTCGTTCTCATCACTTCAGTTAAACCTTTAATGTGAAAGTATAACTAGGTTCTAACCACAAGTCATGTAACACTCAACCGCTTTGCTGGATCGGTTCACTCTTTTGGAACAAATCGATTGAAGTAGATTTCTAATGCTTCATCAAGCGCATTACTAAGTCGTTAGTTCCGCGTCCCATGACGGTTGTTTGAGTTTCAATACCCTCGTTCTTATCACTTCAAGTTAAAACCTTGAAAGTGAAATGGATACCTTAGTGTGCACCACAAGTCCATGTAACACTAAACCTCATTTTTGCATGATACGTTCAAGCCTCTTGTAACAAATCGATTGAGTGAAGTTTTCTAGGGCGTTCATCAATCGCATTTACTAGCCTAGTTTCGCTCATGAAGTTTTGTTGGGTCCTCAATAACACGTCACTCTCATCACTTCAGTTAACCTTGAATGTGAAATGATAACTAGGGGTCTACCCACCAGTCCTGTAACCCTCAACCTCATTTGCCTTGATATGTTCAACTCTTTTGGAACAACGATTGAAGGGAAGTTTCTAATGCATCATCAGCGCATTACTATGCCTTATTTCGCATCCTGAAGGTTTAGTTGGGTTTCCTCATACACGTCACTCTCATCATTCAAGTTAAACACCTTGAAGTTAAATGGCTTAACTTAGGTCTAACCACAAGTCATGTAACACTCACCTCATTTGTCTTGATATGTTCACTCTTTTGGAAAGCAAATCGATTAAGGTGGTTCTAATGCTCACAAGCCGCAACTAAGTCTTAGTGTCCGTTCCCCCCCCCCAATCCATGAATGGTTTGTTGGGTCCGCAATCACGTCGTTCCTCATCACTTCAAGTTAAAACCTTGAACTGTGAAATGGATAACTTAGGGTCCAAACCACAAGTCCTGGAACACTCCACCTCATTGCTTGATAACTTTCACTCTTTTGGACAAATCGATTGAAGTGACTTTCGAATGCGTCCTCCAGCGCTTACTAATCCGTAGGTTTCGCGTCATGGATGTTGTTGGGTCCTCACTACACTTCTTCTCATCACTTCAAGTGAAAACCTGAATGTAAATGGATAACGTAGTTTCTAATAACAGTCATGTAACCTCAACCTCATTTCTTTGCTACGGTCAACTCTTTTGGAACAAAATCGATTGAAGTGAGGGTTCTAATGCTTTTATCTCGCATTACTAAGTCTAGTTTCGTCCATGACGGTTGTGGGGCCTCCTCAATACACGTTCCCCCCCCCCCGTTCTCATCCCTTCAAGTCAAACCTGAATTTGAAACGGATCCTTGAGGTTCTAACCAACACGTCATGTAACACCAACCGATTTGCTTCATACTTCAACTCTTTTGCGCAACAAAGATTGAAGTGAGTTGTTCTAATGCTTCCTCAAGGCATTACTAAGTCTTGGTTTCGCGTCCATGACGGTTGTTGGGTCCAATACCCTCGTTCTCATCATTCATTCAAGTTACGAACCTTCAATGTGAAATGGATAACTTAGGTCTAACACCAAGTCATGTAACACTCAACCTCATGTTGGCGTCCAATGAAGGTTGTTTGGGTGCTCTATACACCACGTTCTCATCACGATCAAGTAAAACCATTGAAAGGAAATGATAACAGGTTCTAACCACAAGTCATGTAAAACTCCACCGCATTTGCTTGATACGTTCAACTCTTTTGGAACAAATCGATTGAAGTGACGTTTCTACATGCGTCATCAGACTCATTACTAATTCTAGTGGGCGCGTCCCTTATTTTTTTGGGTCCTCAAACACGTCGTTCTCATCAATTCAAGTTAAAACCTTGAATGTGAAATGATAACTTCGGTTCTAACCACAAGTCATGTAACCTCAACCCCTATTTGCTTGATACGGTCAATCTTGTGTAACAATCGATTGAAGTAAGTTTCTAATTCGTCAGCAAGCCGCATTACTACCTCTTAATTTCGAGTCATGAAGGGTTTGTTCCTCAATACACGTCGTTTTCTCAATCACTTCAGTAAAACCTTAATGTGAAAGGATAACTTAGGTTCTAACCACAAGTCATGTAACTCTCAACCTCATATTGCTGAACGTTCAACTCTTTTTTGGACAATCGATTGACAGTGAATTTCTAATATGGCTTCCTCAAGCGCATTCTAAGTCTTAGTTTCGTGTCCTTAGGTTGTTGAGTTCTCCATACCTTCGTTTCTTATCACTTCAATTTAAAACCTTGAAGTGAAATGGATTACCTTAGTTCTACCCACAATTCGTAACACTAAACCTCATTTGCATGATACGTTCAACTCTTTTGTAACAATCGAGTGAAGTTAATTTCTATGCTTCATCAAGCGCATACTATTCTTAGTTTCGCATCCATGTAGGTTGATTGGGGTCTTCAATACGACGTCACGCTCATCACTTCAAGTTAAAACCTTGAATGTGAAATGGATAACTTAGGGTCAACCACAAGTCATGGAACACTCAACTCATTGCGTCCATGAAGGTTGTTGGGTTCTCCCATACACGTCGTTCTCATCACTTCAAGTAAAACCTTGAAGTAAATGGCTAACTTAGGTGCTACAACAATGTCATGGTAAAACTCCACCTCATTTGCTTGATACGTTCAACTCTTTTCGTACAATCGTTGAAGTGAGTTTCTAATGCTTCATCAAGCGCATTACTAAGTCTTAGTGTTCGCGTCCATGATGGTGTTGGGTCCTCAATACACTCTTTCTCACACTCTTCAAGTTAAAAACCTTGGATTGAGGATAACTTCGTTCTAATCCACAAGTCATGAACACTCAACCTCATTTCTTGATCCGTTCACTCCTTGTGTACAAATTCGATTGAAGTGAGTTTCTAATGCTTATCAAGCGCATTACGAAGTCTTAATTTTCGAGCCTGAAGTTGTTGGTCCTCATACACGTCGTTTCTCAATCACGTCACGTTCAAACCTTGAATGTGAAGCGGATAACTTATGTTCTAACCACAAGTCTGTAACACTCAAACCTTCATTTGCTTGAATAACGTTCAACTCTTTTGGAACAATCGATTGACTGAGATTCTAATGCTTCAATAAAGCGCATTAACTAAGACTTAGTTTCGCGTCCAGAAAGGTGGGTTGAGTTTCTCAATACACTCGGTCTATCACTTCAAGTTCAAACCTTACAAGTGAATGGATAACTGCGGGTCTAACCACAATCATGTACACTCAACCTCATTTTGCGTCCATGAAGTTGTTGGTTCCTCAATACCGTCGTGCGCAGCACTGCAAGTGTAAAACCTTGAAGTGAAATGATAACTTAGTTCTAACCCAAGTACACGTAAACTCAACCTCATTTGCTTGATAAGTTCAACCCTTTGGCACAAATCGTTGAAGTGAAGTGTCTAATGCTTCATCACAAACCTTAACTAAGTCTTCGTGTCGCGTCCATGATGGGTGTCGGGTCCCCATCACCACTGCGTTCTATCACTTCAAGTTAAAAACCTTAATGTGAAATGGATAACTAGGGTCTAACCACAAGCATTAACACTAACCTCATTGCAGTGATACGGTCAACTCTTTTGTAACAATCGAGTGAATGATTTCTCATGAGCTTCTCAAGCCGCATTACTATGCCTTGTTTCGCATCCTGAATGTGTTGGGGGTCCCATACACGTCACTCTCATCACTTCAAGGTAACACCTTAATTTGAAATGCGGATACTTAGGGCTAACCACAGTCATGTAACACTCACCTCATTTGCTTGATATGTTCACCTCTTTGGAACAAATCGATTAATGAGGTTGTTCTAATGCTTCATCAAGCGCATCCTAATGTCTTAGTGCGCGTCCATATTGTTGGTTGGTCCTGCAATACCACGTCCGTATCTCATCACTTCAGTTCCAAACCGTGATGTGAATGGCTTAGGTCCAACCACAATCATGTACACTCACCTCATTTCTTGATACTTTCCACTCTTTTGAACAATCATTGAAGTGAAGTTTTCTATCTAAATGCTTCATCAGCGCATTACTAATCTAGTTTCGCGTCCATGATGGTTGTTGGTTCCTCAATACACTCGTCCATCACGTCAAGTGAAAACCTTGACTGTGAAATGGATTACTTAGTTTCTAATAAAAGTCATGTAACACCACTCATTTGCTTGATATCGTTCAACTCTTTTGGAACAATAGATTGAAGTGAGGTTTCTAATGCTTTAATCACTCGAATTCCTAAGTCAGTTTCGCGTCCAGAGTTGTTGGGTCCTCAATACACGTCTTTCTCATCACTTCTAGTTAAACCTTGAATGTGAAACGTATAACTTATGGTTCTAGTTCTAACCACACGTCTGTAACACTCAACCTCATTTGCTTTCATACGTCAACGCTTTTGGAACCAATCGTTGAAGTGAAGGTGTTCTAATGCTTCATCAGCTCCTTACTAAATCTTGGTTCGCGTCCATGCGGTTTGTTTGGGTCCTCAATACCGTCGTTCTCACAACCTTCAATTAAAACCTTCAATGTGAAATGGATAACTATTGTCTAACAACAAGTCATGTAACCTCACCTCATTTGCGTCCATGAATGTTTTTGGGTTCTCTATACACGTCGTTCGCATCACTTCAGTTCAAACCTTGAAAGTGAAAGGATACTAGTCTGAACCACATCATGTAAAACTCAACCATCATTTGCTTGATCTTCACTCTGTGCGAACAAATCGAGTGAAGTGGAAGTTTTCAATGGCTTCATCAGCGCTTACTAAGTCTTAAGTGGTCGCGTCCATGATGGTTGTTGGTATTCTCAATACACGTCCGTTCTCATCACTCTTCAGTTAAACTTGACTGTGAAATGGATACTCGGTCTAACCACAAGTCATGAACACCTCACCTCTTTGCTTGATCCGTTCAACTCTTGTGTAACAATCGATTGAAGTGAAGTTTCTAATTGCTGTCATCCAGGCGCAGTCTAAGAGCTTAATTTTCGAGTCATGACGGTTGTTGGGTTCCCCCCCTCAACCGTGTTCGCACACTTCAAGTTAAAACCTTGAATGTGAAATGATAACTTAGGTTCTAACCACAAGTCATGTAACAACTAGTCAACCTCATTTGCTTGATACGTCAACTCTTTTGGAACAAATCGTTGAAGTGAATTTCTAATGCTTCATCCACAGCCGCATTACTAAGTTTTTTTCTGTCCATGAAGGTTGTTTGAGTGTCTCATACACGTCCGTTGCATCACTTCAAGTTAAAACCTTGAAGTGAAATGGGAACTTAGGTTCTAACCACAAGGCCTGTAACACTAACCTCATTTTGCATGATCTTCAACTCTTTTGTAACAAATCGATTGAAGTAATTTTTAATGCTTCAATAAGCCCAGGTACTATGCCTAGTTTCGCATCCATGAAGTTGTTGGGTCTTCATAACCGTCACTCTCATCCTTCAAGTTAAAACCGAATGTGAAATGGATACTAGGGTCTAACCCCAATCATGTACACTCAACTCATTTGCTCCATAGAAGGTTTGGGGTTCTCAATACACTTCGTTTCATCACTCAAGTTAAAACCTTGAAAGTAAATTGATCACTTCTGTTCTAAAACAAGCAGGTAAAACCAACCTCATATTGCTTGATATTTCAACTCTTTGGACAATCGATTGAAGTGAATTTTAATGCCTCATAATCGCATTACTAAGTCTTAGTTGTCGCTTCCATGTTGTTGTTGGTCCTCAATACACGTCGTGCTCATCACTTCAACGTTTAACACCTGACTGTACAGGGATAACTTCGTTCTAACCACAAGTCTGTAACCTCAACCTCATTTTGCTTGTACGTGCAACCTGTGTAACAATCGATTGAAGTGAATTTCTAAATGCGTTCATCAACGCCATTACTAAGTCGTCATTTGTGATCCATAAATGTTGGTGGGGTCCTCAATACCGTCCGTTCCATCACTACTTCAAGTTAAAACCTTGAATGTAAAGAGAATAACGTAGGTTCAACCACAATATGTAACACTCAACCATTCATTTGCTTGATACGTTCACTCCTTTTTGGACAAGTCGATGAAGAGTGAGATTTCTAAGGCTTCATCAAGCGCTATACAAGACTTTATGTTCGCGCCTAAGGTGTTGAGTTCGCATACACTTCGTTCTTATCACTTCAAGTTAAAAACCTTAAAAACCTTGAAATGATTAACGTAGGGTCTAACCACAATCATTTAAACGCACAACCTCATTGCGTCCATGAGGTTTGTGTTCTCATACAACTCTTCTCATCACTTCAAGTTAAAACCGTTAAAGGGAAATGGACGACTTAGTTCTAACTCTGCACAAGTCATTAAAACTCCAAACCTCATTTGCTTGATGTTCAACGCTTTTGGAACAAATCGATTGAATGAAGTTTCTATGCTTCAATCAAACCATTACTAGTCTTGTCCGCTCCATAGATGGGTGTTGTTCCTCAATACAACGTCGTTCTCGAATCACTCTTCAAGTTAAAACCTTGAATGTGAAATGGATACTTAGGTTCTAACCACAATCTGTAACACTCAACCGTCATTTGCTTGATACGTTAACTCTTTTGGAACATTCGATTGAAGTGAGTTTCTAATGCTCTCAAGCGCATTACTAAGTCTTATTTCGCGTCCAATGAGGTTGTTGGTCCTCAATACCCGTCGTTCCCATAACCTTCAAGTGAAAACCTGATGTGAAATGGATATAGGTGTTTTTTCTAAACCACAATTCATGTCACACTAAACCTCATTGCCTGATAACGTTACCCTCTTTTTTGTAACAAATCTATTGAATAAGTGCTAAGGCTTCTCAAGCGCATTACTATAGCCTATAGTTTCGCATCCATGAAGGTTGTGGGTCCTCAAGACACGTCCCTCTCACACTCAATTAAAACCGTGAATGTAAATGCTAACTTAGGGTCTAACCACAATCCATTAACACTCCACCTCATTTGCTTGATACTTCAACTCTTTTGGAACAAAATCGATAATTGAGGTTCTAATGCTTCATCAAGCGCATACTAAGTCTTAGTGTCGCGTCCATGATGGTTGGTTGGTCCTCAAGCACTCGGCTCTCATCACTTCAAGTTAAAACCTTGAATGTGAAATGCATAATTAGGGTCTAACCACAAGTCATTACACTCAACCTCATTGCTTGAGTACGTTCAACTCTCTTTTCGAACAAATCGATTGAAGTGAAGTTTCTAACGCGTTCATCAGCGCATTTACTACTCCTTAGTTTCGCGTCCATGGAAGGTTTGTGGGTCCTCAATACCCTCTTTCTCATCACTCAGTAAAACTGATGTGAAGGGATAACTTAGGTTCTAATCACAAGTCATTTAACACTCAACCTCATTGCTTGTACTTTCAACTCTTTTGTACAATCGATTGAGTGAAGTTTCTAAGGGTTCACGCGCATTCTAAGTCTTATTTTCGAGTCCATAGAAAGTTGTTGGGTCCTCAATACCCGTCGTTCTCAATCAACTTTCAAGTTAAGCTTGAATGTAAAATGGTAACTAGGTTCTAACCACAAGTCATGTAACACTCACCATTTTAGCTTGATACGTCAACTCTTTTGTAACAAATCGATTGAAGTGAAGTTTCTAATGCTTCATGTATCCATTAACTATTCTTGGTTTGCCTCCATGAGGTTGTTGGTTCCGCAAGACCACTTCGTTCTTAGTCACTTCAGTTAAAACCTTGAATTTGAAATGGTAACTTAGGTTCTAACCATGAGTCATGTAACACTCACCTCATTTGCTTGATACTTTCCACTATTTGGAACAATTCGATTGAAGTGAGGTTCTAATGCTCATCACGCGCATTAAGTCTTAGTTTTTCGCTCCTGAGGTTATTATTAGTCCTCAATAACGCGTCTCATCACTGTCAAGTTAAAACCTTGAAAGTGAAATGGATAACTTAGGTTCTAACCACAAGTCATGTAACACTCAACCTCATTTGCTTGATACGTTCAACTCTTTTGTAACAAATCGATTGAAGTGAAGTTTCTAATGCTTCATTTATCGCATTACTAAGTCTTGGTTTTGCATCCATGATGGTTGTTGGTTCCTCAATACACGTCGTTCTTATCACTTCAAGTTAAAACCTTGAATGTGAAATGGATAACTTAGGTTCTAACCATGAGTCATGATACACTCAACCTCATTGCTTGATACGTTCAACTATTTTGGAACAATTCGATGAAGTGAGGTTTCTAATGCTTCATCAAGCGCATTACTAAGTCTTAGTTTCGCGTCCATGAAGGTTATTAGGTCCTCAATACACGTCGTTCTCATCACTTCAAGTTAAAACCTTGAAAGTGAAATGGATAACTTAGGTTCTAATCACAAGTCATGTAACACTCAACCTCATTTGCTTGATACGTTCAACTCTTTTGGAATAAATAGATTGAAGTGAGGTTTCTAATGCTTTATCAATCGCATTACTAAGTCTTAGTTTCGCGTCCATGAAGGTTGTTGGGTCCTCAATACACGTCGTTCTCATCACTTCAAGTTAAAACCTTGAATGTGAAATGGATAACTTAGGGTCTAACCACAGATCATGTAACACTCAACCTCATTTGCTTGATACGTTCAACTCTTTTGGAACAAATCGATTGAAGGTGAGTTTCTAACGCTTCATCAAGCGCATTACTAAGTCTTAGTTTCGCGTCCAGAGGTTGTTGGGTCCTCAATACACGTCGTTCTCATCACTTCAATGAAAACCTGTGAATGTGAAATGGATACTTAGGTTCTAACCACAAGTCATGTAACCTCAACCTCATTTGCTTGATACGTTCAACTCTTTTGTAACAAATCGATTGAAGTGAAGTTTCTAATGCTTCATTTATCGCATTACTAAGTCTTGGTTTTGCATCCATGATGGTTGTTGGTTCCTCAATACACGTCGTTCTTATCACTTCAAGTTAAAACCTTGAATGTGAAATGGATAACTTAGGTTCTAACCATGAGTCATGTAACACTCAACCTCATTTGCTTGATACGTTCAACTATTTTGGAACAATTCGATTGAAGTGAGGTTTCTAATGCTTCATCAAGCGCATTACTAAGTCTTAGTTCGCGTCCATGAAGGTATTAGGTCCTCAATACACGTCGTTCTCATCACTTCAAGTTAAAAACCTTGAAGTGAAATGGATAACTTAGGTTCTAATCACAGTCATGTAACACTCAACCTCCTTTGCTGATACGTTCAACCTTTTGGAATAAATAGATTGAAGTGAGGTTTCTAATGCTTTATCAATCGCATTACTAAGTCTTAGTTTCGCGTCCATGAAGGTTGTTGGGTCCTCAATACACGTCGTTCTCATCACTTCAAGTTAAAACCTTGAATGTGAAATGGATAACTTAGGGTCTAACCACAAGTCATGTAACACTCAACCTCATTTGCTTGATACGTTCAACTCTTTTGGAACAAATCGATTGAAGTGAAGTTTCTAACGCTTCATCAAGCGCATTACTACGTCTTAGTTTCGCGTCCATGAAGGTTGTTGGGTCCTCAATACACGTCGTTCTCATCACTTCAAGTGAAAACCTTGAATGTGAAATGGATAACTTAGTTCTACACCACAAGTCATGTAACACTCAACCTCATTTGCTTGATACGTTCAACTCTTTTGTAACAAATCGATTGAAGTGAGTTTCTAATGCTTCATTTATCGCATTACTAAGTCTGGTTTTGCATCCATGATGGTTGTTGGTTCCTCAATACACGTCGTTCTTATCACTTCAGTTAAAACCTTGAATGTGAAATGGATAACTTAGGTTCTAACCAGAGTCATGTAACACTCAACCTCATTTGCTTGATCCGTTCAACTATTTTGGAACAATTCGATTGAAGTGAGGTTTTCAATTGCTTCCATCAAGCGCATTACTAAGTCTTAGTTTCGCGTCCATGAAGGTTATTAGGTCCTCAATACACGTCGTTCTCATCACTTCAAGTTAAAACCTTGAAAGTGAAATGGATAACTTAGGTTCTAACCACAAGTCATGTAACACTCAACCTCATTTGCTTGATACGTTCAACTCTTTTGTAACAAATCGATTGAAGTGAAGTTTCTAATGGTTCATCAATCGCATTACTAAGTCTTAATTTCGAGTCCATGAAGGTTGTTGGGTCCTCAATACACGTCGTTCTCATCACTTCAAGTTAAAACCTTGAATGTAAAATGGATAACTTAGGTTCTAACCACAAGTCATGTAACACTCAACCTCATTTGCTTGATACGTTCAACTCTTTTGTAACAAATCGATTGAAGTGAAGTTTCTAATGCTTCATTTATCGCATTACTAAGTCTTGGTTTTGCATCCATGATGGTTGTTGGTTCCTCAATACACGTCGTTCTTATCACTTCAAGTTAAAACCTTGAATGTGAAATGGATAACTTAGGTTCTAACCATGAGTCATGTAACACTCAACCTCATTTGCTTGATACGTTCAACTATTTTGGAACAATTCGATTGAAGTGAGGTTTCTAATGCTTCATCAAGCGCATTACTAAGTCTTAGTTTCGCGTCCATGAAGGTTATTATTAGGTCCTCAATACACGTCGTTCTCATCACTTCAAGTTAAAACCTTGAAAGTGAAATGGATAACTTAGGTTCTAACCACAAGTCATGTAACACTCAACCTCATTTGCTTGATACGTTCAACTCTTTTGTAACAAATCGATTGAAGTGAAGTTTCTAATGCTTCATTTATCGCATTACTAAGTCTTGGTTTTGCATCCATGATGGTTGTTGGTGTCCTCAATACACGTCGGTTCTATCACTTCAAGTAAACCTTGAATGTGAAAGGATAACTTAGGTTCTAACCATGAGTCATGTAACACTCAACCTCATTTGCTTGATACGTTCAACTCTTTTGGAACAAATAGATTGAAGTGAGGTTTCTAATGCTTTATCAATCGCATTACTAAGTCTTAGTCTCGCGTTCATGAAGGTTGTTGGGTCCTCAATACACGTCGTTCTCGTCACTTCAAGTTAAAACCTTGAAAGTGAAATGGATAACTTGGGGTCTAACCACAATTCATGTAACACTCAACCTCATTTGCTTGATACGTTCAACTATTTTGGAATAATTCGATGGAAGTGAGGTTTCTAATGCTTCATCAAGCGCATTACTAAGTCTTAGTTTCGCGTCCATGAAGGTTATTGGGTCCTCAATACACGTCGTTCTAATCACATCAACTTAAAACCTTGAATGTGAAATGGATAACTTAGGTTCTAACCACAAGTCATGTAACACTCAACCTCATTTGCTTGATACGTACAACTCTTTGGGAACAAATAGATTGAAGTGAGGTTTCTAATACTTCATCAATCGCATTACTAAGTCTTAGTTTCGCGTCCATGAAGGTTGTTGGGTCCTCAATACACGTCGTTCTCGTCACTTCAAGTTAAAACCTTGAATGTGAAACGGATAACTTGGGGTCTAACCACAAGTCATGTAACACTCAACCTCATTTGCTTGATACGTTCAACTCTTTCGGAACAAATCGATTGAAGTTAGGTTTCTAATGCTTTATCAAGCGCATTACTAAGTCTTAGTTTCGCGTCCATGAAGGTTGTTGAGTTCTCAATACACGTCGTTCTTATCACTTCAACTTAAAACCTTGAAAGTGAAATGGATAACTTAGGTTCTAACCACAAGTCATGTAACACTCAACCTCATTTGCTTGATACGTTCAACTCTTTTGTAAAAAATCGATTGAACTGAAGTTTCTAATGCTTCATCAAGCGCATTACTAAGTCTTAATTTCGAGTCCATGAAGGTTGTTGGGTCCTCAATACACGTCGTTCTCATCACTTCAAGTTAAAACCTTGAATGTGAAAAGGATAACTTAGGTTCTAACCACAAGTCATGTAACACTCAACCTCATTTGCTTGATACGTTCAACTCTTTTGGAACAAATCGATTGAAGTGAAGTTTCTAATGCTTCATCAATCGCATTACTAAGTCTTAGTTTCGCGTCCATGAAGGTTGTTGGGTCCTCAATACACGTCGTTCTCATCACTTCAAGTGAAAACCTTGAATGTGAAATGGATAACTTAGGTTCTAATCACAAGTCATGTAACACTCAACCTCATTTGCTTGATACGTTCAACTCTTTTGGAACAAATAGATTGAAGTGAGGTTTCTAATGCTTTATCAATCGCATTACTAAGTCTTAGTCTCGCGTTCATGAAGGTTGTTGGGTCCTCAATACACGTCGTTCTCGTCACTTCAAGTTAAAACCTTGAAAGTGAAATGGATAACTTGGGGTCTAACCACAATTCATGTAACACTCAACCTCATTTGCTTGATACGTTCAACTATTTTGGAATAATTCGATGGAAGTGAGGTTTCTAATGCTTCATCAAGCGCATTACTAAGTCTTAGTTTCGCGTCCATGAAGGTTATTGGGTCCTCAATACACGTCGTTCTAATCACATCAACTTAAAACCTTGAATGTGAAATGGATAACTTAGGTTCTAACCACAAGTCATGTAACACTCAACCTCATTTGCTTGATACGTACAACTCTTTGGGAACAAATAGATTGAAGTGAGGTTTCTAATACTTCATCAATCGCATTACTAAGTCTTAGTTTCGCGTCCATGAAGGTTGTTGGGTCCTCAATACACGTCGTTCTCGTCACTTCAAGTTAAAACCTTGAATGTGAAACGGATAACTTGGGGTCTAACCACAAGTCATGTAACACTCAACCTCATTTGCTTGATACGTTCAACTCTTTCGGAACAAATCGATTGAAGTTAGGTTTCTAATGCTTTATCAAGCGCATTACTAAGTCTTAGTTTCGCGTCCATGAAGGTTGTTGAGTTCTCAATACACGTCGTTCTTATCACTTCAACTTAAAACCTTGAAAGTGAAATGGATAACTTAGGTTCTAACCACAAGTCATGTAACACTCAACCTCATTTGCTTGATACGTTCAACTCTTTTGTAAAAAATCGATTGAACTGAAGTTTCTAATGCTTCATCAATCGCATTACTAAGTCTTAGTCTCGCGTTCATGAAGGTTGTTGGGTCCTCAATACACGTCGTTCTCGTCACTTCAAGTTAAAACCTTGAAAGTGAAATGGATAACGTAGATTCTAACCCCAAGTCATGTAACTTTCAACCTCATTTGCTTGATACGTTCAACTCTTTTGTAACAAATCGATTGAAGTGAAGTTTCTAATGCTTCATCAATCGCATTACTAAGTCTTAGTTTCGCGTCCATGAAGGTTGTTGGGTCCTCAATACACGTCGTTCTCATCACTTCATGTTAAAACCTTAATGTGAAATGGATAACTTAGGTTCTAACCTAAAGTCATGTAACACTCAACCTCATTTGCTTGAAACGTTCAACTCTTTTGGAACAAATCGATTGAAGTGAGGTTTCTAATGCTTCATCAAGCGCGTTACTAAGTCTTAGTTTCGCGTCCATGAAGGTTGTTGGGTCCTCAATACACATCGTTCTTATCACTTCAAGTTAAAACCTTGAATGTGAAATGGATAACTTAGGTTCTAACCTAAAGTCATGTAACACTCAACCTCATTTGCTTGATACGTTCAACTCTTTTGGAACAAATCGATTGAAGTGAGGTTTCTAATGCTTCATCAAGCGCGTTACTAAGTCTTAGTTTCGCGTCCATGAAGGTTGTTGGGTCCTAAATTCACGTCGTTCTCATCACTTCAAGTTAAAACCTTGAAAGTGAAATGGATAACTTAGGTTCTAACCACAAGTCATGTAACACTCAACCATATTTGCTTGTTACGTTCAACTCTTTCGTAACAAATCGATTGAAGTGAGGTTTCTAATGCTTAATCAATCGCATTACTAAGTCTTAGTTTCGCGTCCATGAAGGTTGTTGGGTCCTCAATACACGTCGTTCTCATCACTTAAAGTTAAAACCTTGAAAGTGAAATGGATAACTTAGATTCTAGCTACAAGTCATGTAACACTCAACCTCTTTTGCTTGATACGTTCAACTCTTTTGTAACAAATCGATTGAAGTGAAGTTTCTAATGCTTCATGAATCGCATTACTAAGTCTTAGTTTCGCGTCCATGAAGGTTGTTGGGTCCTCAATACACGTCGCACTCATAACTTCAAGTTAAAACCTTGAATGTGAAACGGATAACTTAGGTTCTAACCACAAGTCATGTAACACTCAATCTCATTTGCTTCATACGTTCAACTCTTTTGGAACAAATCGATTGAAGTGAGGTTTCTAATGCTTCATGAAGTGCATTACTAAGTCTTGGTTTCGCGTCCATGAAGGTCGTTGGGTCCTCAATACACGTCGTTCTCATCACTTCAAGTTAAAACCTTCGATGTGAAATGGATAACTTAGGTTCTAACCCCAAGTCATGTAACACTCAACCTCATTTGCTTGATACGTTAAACTCTTTTGAAACAAATCGATTGAAGTGAAGTTTCTAATGCTTCATCAATCGCATTACTAAGTCTTAGTTTCTCTTCCTTGAAAGTTGTTGGGTCCTCAATACACGTCGTTCTTATCACTTCAAATTAAAACCTTGAATGTGAAATGGATAACTTAGGTTCTAACCACAAGTCATGTAACACTCAACCTCATTTGCTTGATACGTTCAACTCTTTTGGAACAAATCGATTGAAGTGAGGTTTCTAATGCTTCATCAAGCGCATTACTAAGTCTTAGTTTCGCGTCCATGAAGGTTGTTGGGTCCTTTATACACGTTGTTCTCATCACTTCAAGTTAAAACCTTGAAAGTGAAATGGATAACTTAGGTTCTAACCACAAGTCATGTAACACTCAACCTCAATTGCTTGATACGTTCAACTCTTTTGTAACAAATCGATTGAAGTGAAGTTTCAAATGCTTCATCAAGCGCATTACTAAGTCTTAGTTTCGCGTCCATGAAGGTTGTTGGGTCCTCAATACAAGTCGTTCTCATCACTTCAAGTTAAAACCTTGAAAGTGAAATGGATAACTTAGGTTCTAACCACAAGTCATGTAACACTCAACCTCATTTGCTTGTTACGTTCAACTCTGTTGTAACAAATCGATTGAAGTGAAGTTTCTAATGCTTAATCAATCGCATTACTAAGTCTTAGTTTCGCGTCCATGAATGTTGTTGGGTCCTCAATACACGTCGTTCTCATCACTTCAAGTTAAAACCTTGAAAGTGAAATTGATAACTTAGGTTCTAACCACAAGTCATGTAACATTCAACCTCATTTGCTTGATACATTCAACTCTTTTGTAACAAATCGATTGAAGTGAAGTTTCTAATTCTTCATCAATCGCATTAACGAAAGTTCTTTTTTCCGCGTCCAGTCATGTAACACTCAGCCTCATTTGCTTTATACATTCAACTATTTTGGAACAAATCGATTGAAGTGAGTTCTAATGCTTCATCAGCGCATTCTAAGTCTTAGGTTTCGCGTCCATGAAGGTTGTTTGGGATCCTCAATACACGTCGTTCTCATCACTTCAAGTTAAAACCTTGAATGTGAAACGGATAACTTAGGTTCTAACCACACGTCATGTAACACTCAACCTCATTTGCTTCATACGTTCAACTCTTTTGGAACAAATCGATTGAAGTGAGGTTTCTAATGCTTCATCAAGCGCATTACTAAGTCTTAGTTTCGCGTCCATGAATGTTGTTGGGTCCTCAATACACGTCGTTCTCATCACTTCAAGTTAAAACCTTGAAAGTGAAATTGATAACTTAGGTTCTAACCACAAGTCATGTAACATTCAACCTCATTTGCTTGATACATTCAACTCTTTTGTAACAAATCGATTGAAGTGAAGTTTCTAATTCTTCATCAATCGCATTACTAAGTCTTATTTTCGCGTCCAGTCATGTAACACTCAGCCTCATTTGCTTTATACATTCAACTATTTTGGAACAAATCGATTGAAGTGAGGTTTCTAATGCTTCATCAAGCGCATTACTAAGTCTTAGTTTCGCGTCCATGAAGGTTGTTGGGTCCTCAATACACGTCGTTCTCATCACTTCAAGTTAAAACCTTGAAAGTGAAATGGATAACTTATGTTCTAACCACAAGTCATGTAACACTCAACCTCATTTGCTTGATACGTTCAACTCTTTTGTAACAAATCGATTGAAATGAAGTTTCTTATTGATAAGCTTGAAGAGGTGGATTCTATAGAAGCAAATCAAGAGGATACATCAATGGCTACAGAGGATTTAATACAACTACCACAAGGTCCATTGACAAGAGCTCGATCTAAAACATTTCATAAGGCTATTCAAAACTTACTTTGTGTTGAAAAGATTGCTCAAAATGAAGAAGGAAGTTTTCAACGTTATTACACACTTATCGAAGCCTTAAATGAAGAGAATTCAGCTTGAGAAGATATATTACTTTATGGGCCGATTTGGTATTTGGCTTTCTTAGTTCAAGTTTATTATTTTTGCATAATTATTAGTGTTTTCCCATGCCCAAAGACATGTGTTAATGTGCCAAACGAATTTGGCTATTTTTGGGTTATTTTAGGGTTTCTTTTATGCCTACTATAAAAGGGGCAAGTTTATCTTTGTAAAAGGAGCTACTATTATTTTTTTCTGAATGCATTGTAAGAGTATTCTCCTCTTTGTTCTTGAATGAACCAAACCAAACTCAGCAAGAATTGATCAACTTGTTGTTTCATTTAGGAGTTGGGGTCTTTAGGACATAGTTTCCTACGGGTTTCTCTTCTCTCACCTACTCTATTTCTTAGTTTCTGGGGTTCTTTTCCATCTTTTGAGGGTTCTAAGGGTTTGCACCCAAAGGGTTCGCATCATTTTGGTATCAGAGCGTTGGTTCTACAAATTGGGTACTCTCTATCTTTTTTTTTGTTTCTTTGTAATCGTTGTTTGAATCTATTGATCCTTTAAAAAAAAATATATTCGTTCTATTGTTCTTGCTAATTGGTAATATCGTTCTTCAGCATAAACTTGTCAAATTCCTCTCCTCAATCTTCTTTTGGTGTTGGTGTCTTTTCATATTCTGTTGGTGTCTTTTCATATTCTGTTTGTCTTTACACATTCCATTCTTCAATCTTCCTTTGTAGTTGGTGTCTTTTCATTTTCTGTTTGTCTCTATCTCTGCTTGTGGGCCACAAAATTCATTTATTGTTGTTGGTTCTTCTTGATTAAGCTGCTCCAAAAAAAAAAAGAAGAAGAAGAATTTTTATGCAAAAAAAAAACATTTCTGAAATTATATATTCGTGCAAAAAAAAAAAAAAAAAAGATTGTGGCAGCATCTTTAATTACATTTCTTGAGAAATTGTGACTAGTTTTTCTTTCTATTATAACATCTTCAACCCATTTCTAAAGCTTAAACCTTCTTCCAATTTAATTGTCATCGATCATCTGTGTTCTTTAAATCCTATTCTCTTACTTGATTATGACGTTGGTCATTATTGCTTGAGTTTGGGTTTTGCTTTGGTTCTTAAAGGACATTGTTGGGATTACTAGAGTGGTAAAAGGCAAGAGAGAGTGTGTGAGGCTTCATTTGTTTATATTATCATAATTCTGATTATTTTTTCAAGTGTTTGTATTGCAAAATGTCAGGAAATCAATCAGAAGCATATGGGGTAAATGGAGGAAGAGAAGAGAATATTAGTCTAGAAAATCAGAGGCAGCATATCGATATACAAACAAATTTGAGAGCAATGCAACAACAATTCGCAAGGATGATGGAAGAAATGATAGGATGGAGAGAAACGATTGAAGAAGTTAGGAGAGAACGAATTGTTGGACCACGAAATGAACCTAAACGAGCAAGGGGAAATGGACATGAAAATGTGAGGGCGGCTGATATGGATGAGTACATGGATGATAGAGATTATGTTGGATACAATGATGAACTTGACTACGTTGGTCAAAGAGGACGACGCAGACATCATCGAGGAGGTCATGCTGTTCAAAATTGGGAAAGAGTTGATAGAAACTTGGGAAGTATTAAAATGAAGATTCCATCATTTCAAGGTAAATCTGATCCAGAAGTTATTTAGAGTGGGAAAAGAAAATGGAGTTAGTTTTTTATCGTCATCACTATTCTGAGGAGAAGAAGGTAAAGTTGGCAGTGACTGAATTTTGTGACTATGCAATATCTTGGTGGGATCAATTGGTGTCATCCTGGAGGAGGAATGGGGAAAGACCTGTGGAGACTTGGAATGAGTTGAAAAGTCTGATGAGAAAACGGTTTGTTCCTGATCATTATTATAGAGACCTACATCGCAAGTTGCAAGGGCTGTTTCAAGGGTCTAGATCAGTCGAAGATTATCACAAAGAGATGGAGACTATTATGACCAGATTAGATATTGAGGAAGACAGAGAGGTTACCATGGCACGATTTCTGAATGGATTACACAAGGATATAGCACACGTAGTTGAGTTGCATCATTTTGTGGAGTTGGAAGATTTAGTACACAAGGCTATCTTGGTAGAGCGACAACTCAAATTTTAAGGGGCAACAAAGAACATTGTGGGATCAAGTGCGAGGCCAAGTTGGAGTAGGGACTACAAAGGCGACAAACTCAACTCTAAACCTAATTCTGAGCAACCTAGGTTTAAAAAAGAAGTGCCTAAATCAGCACCTAAAGATGGGGGCCAATCTAGTAGAAGTCGAGATATTAAATGCTACAAGTGTTTGGGTTTAGGTCACATAGCCTCAGAATGTCCCAATAGGCGCGTAATGTTATTGCAAGAAGATGGAGAGATAGCTAGTGAGAGTGAAGATGAGACTATGACACTGGAATTAGAGGATGACAACAAAGATAATGAAGGGATAGAGTATGCTGTAGAAGGAGAAATTTTAGTAGTTCATCGTGCTCTTGCTTCACAAGTCAATGGAGATGACAAAGAACAGCAAAGAGAGAATATTTTTCATACTCGATGTCACATGAATGGTAAGGTTTGCAGTTTTATAATTGATGGTGGAAGTTGTACCAATGTGGCCAGTACGATTTTAGTAGAGAAATTGAAGCTTCCATTGATCAAGCACCCTAAACCCTACAGATTGCAATGGTTAAGTGAATGTGGAGAAATGAAGGTTAATAAACAAGTGTTGATCTCCTTTTCCATTGGAAGGTATCATGATGAGATTTTATGTGATGTAGTTCCAATGCAGACTGGTCATATTCTTTTAGGAAGACTGTGGCAATACGATCGAAAGGTTAGCCACGATGGATTCAAGAATCGATATACTTTTGAAAAGGAAGGAAGAGTTATCACACTTGTTCCATTGTCACTCAGACAAGTTCTAGAAGATCATCTACGTCTTCAATGTGAGAGAGAAAAATGGAGTGGAAATAAGAGAGAAAATATGAGTGAAAATAAGAATGAAGAACAGAGATAAAAAATGAGAGAAAATCAGAATGGATTGAGAAATGAAAAGAAAAAGAGTGAGGAAGGGAGTAAGAACAAAAAAGATGTGATTCTATATATGAAAGAGAGAGAAGTAAGAAAAGCATTATTGGCAAGGCATCATATCTTACTCTTAGTGTCTAAGGAGAATTATCTAACTTTTGATGTTTCTTGCTTGCCTAGTGTCTTTGTTTCTTTGTTACAGGATTATGAAGATGTGTTTCCTGAAGATACGCCGGCTGGATTACCACCCGTAAGGGGTATTGAGCACCATATAGATTTTGTTCCAGGAGCTGTTATTCCTAATCGTCCAGCTTATCGAAGTAATCTAGAGGAGACAAAAGAATTGCAGAGACAAGTGGAAGAGCTAATGACTAAAGGATTCGTACGAGAGAGTATGAGCCAATGTGCAGTACCAGTTCTTCTAGTTCCCAAATAAGATGGGAGTTGGCGAATGTGTGTTGATTGCAGAGCTATAAACAACATCACGGTAAAGTATCGCTATCCCATACCTCGTTTAGATGACTTGTTAGATGAGTTGCATGATGCAAACATTTTTAGTAAAATCGATCTTAAAAGTGGGTATCATCAAATTAGGATGAGAGAAGGAGATGAATGGAAAACAGCATTTAAAACAAAGTTTGGCTTGTATGAATGGCTAGTTATGCCTTTTGGTTTAACAAATGCACCTAGCACTTTCATGCATTTAATGAATTATGTTTTAAGAGCATTCATTGGGAAGTTTGCTGTTGTGTATTTTGATGATATATTGATTTATAGTCGATCTGTTGATGAGCATGCTAAACATGTTAAATGTGTACTTGATGTTCTTAGAGAACAAAAATTGTATGCTAACCTTCAAAAGTGTGTGTTCTGTTTGGATAGTGTTGTTTTCCTTGGTTATGTGATTAGTGCTGATGGTATAAAGGTAGACAAGGAAAAGATTAAGGCAATCATGGATTGGCCAACACCTAAGTCTATCAAGGAGGTAAGAAGTTTTCATGGTTTGGCTTCATTTTATAGGCGTTTTGTTAAGAACTTCAGCACCATAGCTGCACCCCTCACTGAAGTTATTAAAAAGAATGTTGATTTTTATTGGGGAGAAGAACAAAGTAAGTCTTTTGAATTAGTAAAAGAAAAATTGTGTACTGCACCAGTTCTAGCGTTGCCTAACTTTTCTGTTGCTTTTGAGCTTGAGTGTGATGCTTCAGTTGTTGAAATTGGAGCTGTGTTAATACAAGAAAAGCGTCCTATAGCTTACTTTAGTGAGAAGTTAAGTGGAGCTGCATTGAATTATCCAACATACGATAAGGAGTTATATGCATTGGGTCGATCTTTGGAAATATGGCAGCATTATTTATGGCCCAAGGAGTTCATTATCCACACTGATCATCAATCCTTGTGGCATTTGAAAAGTCAAAATAAGTTAAACAAAAGACATGCAAGGTGGATGCAGTTTATAGAGACGTTTCCATATGTAATAAAGTATAAACAAGGCAAGGAGAATGTTGTGGCAGATGCACTTTCTCGCAGGTACGCTCTATTGAATTCGTTGAGTGCTAAAATGATGGGGTTCTCACATTTAATTGATCTGTATGAGAATGATTTGGATTTTGCTAAAGTATATGGTTTATGTAGTAAAGGTGGATTTGGGAAATTCTATAAGCATGATAAGTTTTTGTTTAAGGAAAATAAACTTTGCATCCCAGTAAGTTCTATGCGTGAGTTATTAGTGCATGAAGCTCATTGTGGAGGTTTGATGGGTCATTTTGGAACTAAACGTACACTTGACATTTTAAATGAGCATTTTTATTGGCCAAAAATGAAAAGAGATGTTGTACGTTTTTGTGATTGTTGTGTGACTTGTAGAAAGGCAAAATCTAAGATTCAACTTCATGGTTTATATACTCCGCTCCCTGTTCCTAGTGAGCCATGGATGCATATTAGTATGGATTTTGTTTTGAGATTGCATAGATCTAGAAATGGACATGATTCTGTTTTTGTGGTTGTGGATAGATTTAGCAAAATGGCACATTTCATTGCTTGTCACAAGACTGATGATGCTACACATATTGCAAATCTTTTCTTTCGAGATATTGTGCGTTTACATGGTGTTCCTAAGTCTATTGTATCAGATAGAGATGTGAAATTTCTAAGTTACTTTTGGAAGGTTTTATGGGGTAAGTTAGGGACTAAACTTCTCTTTTCTACAATGTGTCATCCTCAAACGGATGGACAAACTGAGGTTGTTAATCGAACACTCATACAGGTATTGTGTAGTGTTGTAGGTAAGAACTTGAAGTCTTGGGAAGAATGTTTGCCATTGGTTGAATTTTCATATAACAGAACTGTTCACAGCACAACACATTTTTCACCTTTTGAAATCGTATATGGTTTTAATCCACTAACTCCTTTGGATTTGATTGAGATACCTGTGAATGAATTGAGTAGTCTGGATAAAAAAAAGAAGGCAGAACTTGTGAAATGCATCCATGCAAAGGTTCATGAGCACATTGAGAAAAGAAACAAACAAGCTGCTGCTAGAGTTAATAAAGGAAGAAAAAAAGTTGTTTTTGAACCGGGTGATTGGGTTTGGGTGCATATGAGAAAGGAAAGGTTTCCCGAAAAAAGGCGATCAAAATTAGCTCCGCGTGGCGACGGGCCATTCCAAATTTTGAAAAGGATCAACGACAATGCTTACTCATTGGATCTACGAGGCGAACATAACATTTCTTCTACTTTTAATGTTGCTGAATTATCTCCCTTTGATGTAGGATCTGATTCGAGGTCGAATCCTTTTGAGGAGGGAGGGAATGATAAGCTTGAAGAGGTGGATTCTATAGAAGCAAATCAAGAGGATACATCAATGGCTAAAGAGGATTCAATACAACTACCACAAGGTCCATTGACAAGAGCTCGAGCTAAAGCATTTCAAAAGGCTATTCAAAACTTACTTTGTGTTAAAAAGGTTGCTCAAAATGAAGAAGGAAGTTTTCAACGTTATTACACACTTATCGAAGCCTTAAATGAAGAGAATTCAGCTTGAGAAGATATATTACTTTATGAGCCGATTTGGTATTTGGCTTTCTTAGTTCAAGTTTGTTATTTTTGCATAATTATTAGTGTTTTCCTATGCCCAAAGACATGTGTTAGTGGGCCAAACGAATTTGGCTATTTTTGGGTTATTTTAGGGTTTCTGTTATGCCTACTATAAAAGGGGCAAGTTTATCTTTGTAAAAGGAGCTACTATTATCTTTTGGTGAATGCATTGTGAGAGTATTCTCCTATTTGTTCTTGAATGAACCAAACCAATCTCAGCAAGAATTAATCAACTTGTTGTTTCATTTAGGAGTTGGGGTCTTTAGCACAAAGTTTCCTACGGGTTTCTCTTCAATCACCTACTCTATTTCTTAGTTTCTGGGGTTCTTTTCCATCTTTTGAGGGTTCTAAGGGTTTGCACCCAAAGGGTTCGCATCACTTATGCTTCATCAAGCGCATTAATAAGTCTTAATTACGCGTCCATGAAGGTTGTTGGGTTCTCAATACACGTCGTTCTAATCACTTCAAGTTAAAACCTTGAATGTGAAATGGATAAATTAGGTTCTAACCACAAGTAAGGTAACACTCAACCTCATTTACTTGATACGTTATACTCTTTTGGAACAAATCGATTGAAGTGAGGTTTCTAATGCTTCATCAAGCGCATTACTATGTCTTAGTTTCGTGTCCATGAAGGTTGTTGGGTCCTCAATACACGTCGTTCTTATCACTTCAAGTTAAAACCTTGAATTTGAAATGGATAACTTAGGTTGTAACCACAAGTCATGTAACACTAAAACTCATTTGCTTGATACGATCAACTCTTTTGGAACAAATCGATTAAAAAGAAGTTTCTTATGCTTCATCAAGCGCATTAATAAGTCTCAATTACGCGTCCATGAAGGTTGTTGGATCCTCAATACACGTCGTTCTCATAACTTCAAGTTAAAACCTTGAATGTAAAATGGATAACTTAAGTTCTAACCACAAGTAATGTAACACTCAACCTCATTTGCTTGATACGATCAACTCTTTTGGAACAAATAGATTGAAGTGAGGTTTCTAATGCTTCATTAAGTGCATTACTAAGTCTTAGTTTCGCATCCATGAAGGTTGTTTGGTCCTCAATACACGTCGTTCTCATCACTTCAAGTTAAAACCTTGAATGTGAACTGGATAACTTAGGTTCTAACCACAAGTCATGTAACACTCATCCTCATTTGCTTGATACGTTCAACTCTTTTAGAACAAATCGATTGAAGTGAAGTTTCTAATGCTTTTTCAAGCGCATTTCTAAGTCTTAGTTTCGCGTTAATGAAGGTTGTTGTGTCCTCAATACACGTCGTTCTCATCACTTCAAGTTAAAACTTTGAATGTGAAATGTATAACTTAGGGTCTAACCATAAGTCATGTAACACTCAACCTCATTTGCTTGAGACGTTCAACTCTTTTGGAACAAATCGATTGAAGTGAAGTTTCTAATGCTTCATCAAGCGCATTACTAATTCTTAGTTTCGCGTCCATGAAGATTGTTGGGTCCTCAACACACGTCGTTCTCATCACTTCAAGTTAAAACCTTGAATGTGAAATGGATAACTTAGGTTCTAACCACAAGTCATGTAACACTCAACCTCATTTGCTTGATACGTTCAACTGTTTTGGAAAAAATCGATTGAAGTGAAGTTTCTAATGCTTCATCAAGCGCATTACTAAGTCTTAGTTTCGCGTCCATGAAGGTTGTTTGGTCCTCAATACACGTCGTTCTCATCACTTCAAGTTAAAACCTTGAATGTGAAATAGATAACTTAGGTTGTAACCACAAGTCATGTAACACTAAATCTCATTTGCTTGATACGATCAACTCTTTTGGAACAAATCGATTGAAGTGAAGTTTCTTATGCTTCATCAAGCGCATTACTAAGTCTTAGTTACGCGTCTATGAAGGTTGTTGGGTCCTCAATACACGTCGTTCTCATCACTTCAAGTTATAACCTTGAATGTGAAATGGATAACTTAGGTTCTAACCACAAGTCATGTAACACTAAACCTCATTTGCTTGATACGTTCAACTCTGTTGGAACAAATCGATTGAAGTGAAGTTTCTAATGCTTCATCAAATGCATTACTATGTCTTAGTTTCGCGTCCATGAAGGTTGTTGGGTCCACAATACATGTCGTTCTTTTCACTTCAAGTTAAAACCTTGAATGGGAAATGGATAACTTAGGTTCTAACCACAAGTCCTGTAACACTAAACCTCATTTGCTTGATACGATCAACTCTTTTGGAATAAATCGATTGAAGTGAAGTTTCCAATGCTTCATTAAGCGAATTACTAAGTCTTTGTTTCGGGTCCATTAAGGTTGTTGGGTCCTCAATACACGTCGTTCTCATCACTTCCAGTTAAAACCTTGAATGTAAAATGGATAACTTAGGTTCTAACCACAAGTAATGTAACACTCAACCACATTTGCTTGATACATTCAACTCTTTTGGAATAATCCGATTGAAGTGAGGTTTCTAATGCTTCATCAAGCGCATTACTAAGTCTTAGTTTCGCGTCAATGAAGGTTGTTGGGTCCTCAATACTTGTCGTTCTCATTACTTCAAGTTAAAACCTAGAATGTGAAATGGATAACTTAGGTTCTAACCACAAGTCATGTAACACTCAACCTCATTTGCTTGATACGTTCAACTCTTTTGAAACAAATCGATTGAAGTGAAGTTTCTAATGCTTCATCAAGCGAATTACTAAGTTTTAGTTTCGCGTCCATAAAGGTTGTTGGGTCCTCAATACACGTCGTTCTAATAACTTCCAGTTAAAACCTTTAATGTGAAATGGATAACTTTGGTTCTAACCACAAGTCATGTAACACTCAACTCTCATTTGCTTGATACGATTCAACTCTTTTGGAACAAATCGATTGAAGTGAAGTTTCTATGCTTCATCAAGCGCATTACTAAGTCTTAGTTTCGCGTCCATGAAGGTTGTTGGGTCCTCAATACACGTCGTTCTCATCACTTCAAGTTAAAACCTTGAATGTGAAATGGATAACTTAGGTTCTAACCACAAGTCATGTAACACTCAACCTCATTTGCTTGATACGTTCAACTCTGTTGGAACAAATCGATTGAAGTGAAGTTTCTAATGCTTCATCAACGCATTACTATGTCTTAGTTTCGCGTCCGATGAAGGTTGTTGGGTCCACAATACATGTCGTTCTTTTCACTTCAAGTTAAAACCTTGAATGGGAAATGGATAACTTAGGTTCTAACCACAAGTCCTGTAACACTAAACCTCATTTGCTTGATACGATCAACTCTTTTGGAATAAATCGATTGAAGTGAAGTTTCCAATGCTTCATTAAGCGAATTACTAAGTCTTTGTTTCGCGTCCATTAAGGTTGTTGGGTCCTCAATACACGTCGTTCTCATCACTTCCAGTTAAAACCTTGAATGTGAAATGGATAACTTAGGTTCTAACCACAAGTAATGTAACACTCAACCACATTTGCTTGATACATTCAACTCTTTTGGAATAATCCGATTGAAGTGAGGTTTCTAATGCTTCATCAAGCGCATTACTAAGTCTTAGTTTCGCGTCAATGAAGGTTGTTGGGTCATCTATACACTTGTCGTTCTCATACTTCAAGTTAAAACCTAGAATGTGAAATGGATAACTTAGGTTCTAACCACAAGTCATGTAACACTCAACCTCATTTGCTTAATACGTTCAACTCTTTTGAAACAAATCGATTGAAGTGAAGCTTCTAATGCTTCATCAAGCGAATTACTAAGTTTTAGTTTCGCGTCCATAAAGGTTGTTGGGTCCTCAATACACGTCGTTCTAATAACTTCAAGTTAAAACCTTTAATGTGAAATGGATAACTTTGGTTCTAACCACAAGTAATGTAACACTCAACCTCATTTGCTTGAAACCTTCAACTCTTTTGGAACAATCCGATTGAAGTGAGGTTTCTAATGCTTCATCAAGCGCATTATTAAGTCTTAGTTTCGCGTCCATGAAGGTTGTTGGGTCCTCAATACACGTCGTTCTCATCACTTCAAGTTAAAGCCTTGAATGTGAAATGGATAACTTTGGTTCTAACCACAAGTCATGTAACACTCAACCTCATTTGCTAGATACGTTCAACTCTGTTGGAACAAATCGATTGAAGTGAAGTTTCTAATGCTTCATCAAGCGCATTACTATGTCTTAGTTTCGCGTCCATGAAGGTTGTTGGGTCCACAATAGATGTCGTTCTTTTCACTTCAAGTTAAAACCTTGAATGGGAAATGGATAACTTAGGTTCTAACCACAAGTCCTGTAACACTCAACCTCATTTGCTTGATACGTCAACTCTTTTGGAACAAATCGATTGAAGTGAAGTTTCTAATGCTTCATCAAGCGCATTACTAAGCCTTAGTTTCGTGTCCATGAAGGTTGTTGGGTCCTCAATACACGTCGTTCTCATCACTTCAAGGTAAAACCTTGAATGTGAAATTGATAACTTAGGTTCTAACCACAAGTCATGTAACATTCAACCTCATTTGCTTGATACGTTCAACTCTTTTGGAACAAATCGATTGAAGTGAAGTTTCTAATGATTCATCAAGCGCATTACTAAGTTCTTAGTTTCGCGTCCATGAAGGTTGTTGGGTCATCAATACACGTCGTTCTATCACTTCAAGTTAAAACCTTGAATGTGAAATGGATAACTTAGGTTCTAACCACAAGTCATGTAACACTCAACCTCATTTGCTTGATACGTTCAACTCTTTTGGAACAAATCGATTGAAGTGAAGTTTCTAATGCTTCATCAAGCGCATTACTAAGTCTTAGTTTCGCGTCCATGAAGGTTGTTGGGTCATCAATACACGTCGTTCTCATCACTTCAAGTTAAAACCTTGAATGTGAAATGGATAACTTAGGTTCTAACCACAAGTCATGTAACACTCAACCTCATTTGCTTGATACGTTCAACTCTTTTGGAACAAATCGATTGAAGTGAAGTTTCTAATGCTTCATCAAGCGCATTACTAAGTCTTAGTTTCGCGTCCATGAAGGTTGTTGGGTCCTCAATACACGTCGTTCTCATCACTTCAAGTTAAAACCTTGAATGTGAAATGGATAACTTAGGTTCTAACCACAAGTCATGTAACACTCAACCTCATTTGCTTGATACGTTCAACTCTTTTGGAACAAATCGATTGAAGTGAAGTTTCTAATGCTTCATCAAGCGCATTACTAAGTCTTAGTTTCGCGTCCATGAAGGTTGTTAGGTCATCAATACACGTCGTTCTCATCACTTCAAGTTAAAACCTTGAATGTGAAATGGATAACTTAGGTTCTAACCACAAGTCATGTAACACTCAACCTCATTTGCTTGATACGTTCAACTCTTTTGGAACAAATCGATTGAAGTGAAGTTTCTAATGCTTCTTCAAGCGCATTACTAAGTCTTAGTTTCGCGTCCATGAAGGTTGTTGGGTCCTCAATACACGTCGTTCTAATCACTTCAAGTTAAAACCTTGAATGTGAAATGGATAACTTAGGTTCTAACAACAAGTCATGTAACAGTCAACCTCATTTGCTTGATACGTTCAACTCTTTTGAACAAATCGATTGAAGTGAAGTTTCTAATGCTTCATCAAGCACATTACTAAGCCTTAGTTTCGTGTCCATGAAGGTTGTTGGGTCCTCAATACACGTCGTTCTCATCACTTCAAGTTAAAACCTTGAATGTGAAATGGATAACTTAGGTTCTAACAACAAGTCATGTAACAGTCAACCTCATTTGCTTGATACGTTCAACTCTTTTAGAACAAATCGATTGAAGTGAAGTTTCTAATGCATTATCAAGCGCATTACTAGGTCTTAGTTTTGCGTCCATGGAGGTTGTTGGGTCCTCAATACACATCGTTCTAATCACTTCAAGTTAAAACCTTGAATGTGAAATGGATAACTTAGGTTGTAACCAAAAGTCATGTAACACTAAACCTCATTTGCTTGATATGATCAACTCTTTTGGAACAAATCGATTGAAGTGAAGTTTCTAATGCTTCATCAAGCGCATTACTAAGTCTTAGTTTCGCGTCCATGAAGGTTGTTGGGTCATCAATACACGGCGTTCTCATCACTTCAAGTTAAAACTATGAATGTGAAATGGATAACTTAGGTTCTAACCACAAGTCATGTAACACTCAACCTCATTTGCTTGAGACGTTCAACTCTTTTGAAACAAATCGATTGAAGTAAAGTTTCTAATGCTTCATCAAGCGCATTACTAAGTTTCAGTTTCGCGTCCATAAAGGTTGTTGGGTCATCAATACACGTCGTTCTCATCACTTCAAGTTAAAACCTTGAATGTGAAATGGATAACTTAGGTTCTAACCACAAGTCATGTAACACTCAACCTCATTTGCTTGATACGTTCAACTCTTTTGAAACAAATCGATTGAAGTGAAGTTTCTAATGCTTCATCAAGCGCATTACTAAGTCTTAGTTTCGCGTCCATGAAGGATGTTGGGTCCTCAATACACGTCGTTCTCATCACTTCAATTTAAAACCTTTAATGTGAAATGGATAACTTAAGTTCTAACCACAAGTCATGTAACACTCAACCTCATTTGCTTGATACGTTCAACTCTTTTGGAACAAATCGATTGAAGTGAAGTTTCTAACGCTTCATCAAGCGCATTACTAAATTTCAGTTTCGCGTCCAAGAAGGTTGTTGGTTCCTCAATACACGTCGTTCTCATCACTTCAAGTTAAAACCTTGAATGTGAAATGGATAACTTAGGTTCTAACCATAAGTCATGTAACAGTCAACCTCATTTGCTTGATACGATCAACTCTTTTGGAACAAATCGATTGAAGTGAAGTTTCTTATGCTTCATCAAGCGCATTACAAAGTCTTAGTTACGCATCCATGAAGGTTGTTGGGTCCTCAATACACCTCGTTCTCAGCACTTCAAGTTAAAACCTTGATGGGAAATGGATAACTTAGGTTCTAACCACAAGTCATGTAACACACTACCTCATTTGCTTGATACGTTCAACTCTTTTGGAACAAATCAATTGAAGTGAAGTTTCTAATGCTTCATCAAGCGCATTACTAAGTCTTAGTTTCACGTCCATGAAGGCTGTTGGGTCCTCAATACACGTCGTTCTCATCACTTCAAGTTAAAACCTTGAATGTGAAATGGATAACTTAGGTTCTAACCACAAGTCATGTAACACTTAACCTCATTTGCTTTATACGTTCAACTCTTTTGGAACAAATCGATTGAAGTGAGGTTTCTAATGCTTCATCAAGGGCATTACTAAGTCTTAGTTTCGCGTCCATGAAGTTTGTTGGGTCCTCAATACACGTCGTTCTCATCACTTCAAGTTAAAACCTTGAAAGTGAAATGGATAACTTAGGTTCTAACCACAAGTCGTGTAACACTTAACCTCATTTGCTTGATACGTTCAATTCTTTTGAAACAAATCGATTGAAGTGAAGTTTCTAATTCTTTATCAAGCGAATTACTAAGTCTTAGTTTCGTGTCCATGAAGGTTGTTGGGTCCTCAATACACGTTGTTCTCATCACTTCCAGTTAAAACCTTGAATGTGAAATGGATAACTTAGGTTCTAACCACAAGTAATGTAACACTCAACCTCATTTGCTTGATACATTCAACTCTTTTGGAACAATCCGATTGAAGTGAGGTTTCTAATGCTTCATCAAGCGCATTACTAAGTCTTAGTTTCGCGTCCATGAAGGTTGTTGAGTCCTCAATACACGTCGTTCTCATCACTTCAAGTTAAAACCTTGAATGTGAAATGGATAACTTAGGTTCTAACCACAAGTCATGTAACACTAAACCTCAATTGCTTGATACGTTCAACTCTTTTGAAACAAATCGATTGAAGTGATGATGTGAACCGAGTAGCGATAAATCTCAATGTCAAGGACCATGTTCTATTAGAAGATAAAGTAGGTCGAACGAACAAAGCTTCACATGGTTTAGTCGTGGAAACCCGAGGAAAAGAGCGATCACAACAAAAGCAGGAGGCTATAAAAATAAAGAGTTTTGTAGCATGGAAGTGGGCCCCACAAACTTGGCAAAATAAGACCAACAAGGCACGGAATTGTTCTCCACAAATCCCATTGGATTGGAGAGAGAAAGGTAGAGATCCACACAAAGTACAAAGAGATAAAGATTCACGTGGGTTCGAAAGAGATAGAGATCCACATGACTTGGTTTATGATGTGATCCAAGTTGAGACCAAGTCAAAGCCCAAGAATAAGGATCCAATTGAATATACAGTGGGCCCAATGACAAGAGCAAGAAGCCCAAGATTATTGAAAGATCTTTTGAAGAAAGGGTGCGACGCACATGCACATGTAAGAATTAAAACACATGTGCCATGCACATGCACATGTAGGAATTAAAGAGGACATGCGCCAAGCACATGCATATACGAGGAATTAAAAGGTCACATGCAAAGCACTTGCAAATCATACAAATCTCGTGGGAAAAGATCTTATCCGACAGAATCTACTCAAATCAATTCAAATTATATTCAAACGTGAGATGATATCTGATTATGTCAAGGATCATTATCACACGATTTTATTAGTTATTTTATTTTAATTTTCGTTTTTTATTATTATTTAATTTAATTTTAATGTGTAGCCTATTTAATGGCAAACTATTTGATTTAATAAAGAACAAGTTTGAATTAAAAAGGTGTGTTTTTTTAGAGAGGAATTCTCTTTAGTTCTTTGCGAAGAACAACGATCATCTTCAAGTCACGCTTGAAGAATCTCGCTTGATAGCTTTGGTTCTTACCAACGAGTTTGGTCTGGGTCAAGCTCCTGTTTTGATAGTTTTGGTTCAGCCAACAGGTGTGGCTGATATGCCCACGGTCCCGATCCATCGAGCACAAGTCAAGGTATGTATTTATTTATTTATTTTCTATATCTAATAGACTTGTGGAATTTTGTAGGTAAATGGTTTCTCAAGGCTTGAAGAAAATCATTGAAGAAGGAATTTGTTTTCCTTTAATTCAAATTGTGTAAACGAGCCTTGTATTTAATTTATATATTTTTAGGAAACTTTAGTTTTATTTAAAACTCGTTATTTGGCAAACTTTAGCCTTTTAGAATGTGTATTTTTGTAATAGTCTTTAAAGGAAGGAGAACCAAAGACTGAACCAAGTGAACCGAGGCCAAGAGAATGCTAAACCAAGGTTGAACCGGTTGAACCAAGGAGAACAAAGGCTGAACCGGCCAAACCAAAGGCTGAACCACGCTGAACCAGATGCAAAGGAAATGAACCGGCCCTGGAGAAGCTGCCCAGCGAACCAGACCGCTAGCCATCTGCAAAGTGCTCCAACGACTCTTTTTCTAGCCGTTGCCCGATGCTTCTTCTCCAGAACTCATCTTCTTCTTCTTCACCATTTCTCTCCTGTATTTAAGCTTCCACTGTAGCTCTGTAATCTTTTAGCTATTGATTCAAATTTTTGGAAACCAAAGAGAGAGTTTTTCCTCTGCTGAGAGAAACCCGAGAGGTTCTCTGGTGCGTAGCCGGCGTTCGTCGCCTGAGGGCTGCACCGAATTGCTTTCCGAGTTTGGGATGCTCGGAGTAGCTCTTATTCCTCTCCCTCTCGTCGCTCATTCTTGAGTTGGCAGTGAGGCGAAGCTGGATGAAATCCTGTTCCCTTCGCTGTGATTTCGTCGCTGGCAACGATGAATTTCTCACCCGAAGCTTCGATAGCATTTGGGCCAGCAACGGGTCATCACCTCCATTTCCACTTCCCTTCACCTTACCGGCGTTCTCTGTGGCAAAGAAACCGGTTTGTTCACTCACCCACTTCACCGAATGCATTTTTCCATTTTCGTGTTTATTCTCTGTTTTTCTTCGTTTTTCTGCGTCTGTTTTGGGGTGTTCTTTGAGCACCGATCTTTGTTTGTTTTCATTGTCTTCCGCACGCATGTTTCTCCCCATTGGCAGACCCGTAGCCTATCATGTGGTATCAAAGCTAAGTGCTCTTTGTTTGCAATTCGGGTTCTGTTTTTTCAGTCCCCTGTTCTGCTGTTAATGTTCTGTTTAGTTGCTGCTTTCTTTTTTCGTAGTCTGAAGTGTCATTGTTCATTTTGTTGTGTTCTGTCGTGTGTTGTTTTTTTGTTATGTTGTTTGTCATGTTTTCTTTCTGTCTCCAGCATGTGTTAGCATGGCATAGGATAGATTGTTTAGCTTGCTCTAGTTTTCTGTTTTGTTTCTTTTCTTGTTTTGTGTATCAGTGCTGTTCTGTGTCCTTTTTTTTTGTTGTGTCTTCTGCTTGTTGTTTCTTGTGTTGTCCAAGCACATTTAGTGCTCTGTTAAGAGAAGCAATTGGCTTGTTTCTCTGTTTGTGTTTTCCAAACCAATTTTTCATGGTCTTTGTTAGGTTGTTCTGTACTGTTTCTGCTGAGTGTTCCTTTTCTGTTTTGTGAATTTGTTTTCTGCATTTGTGTTATGTTCTGTTCTTGGATGCATTTGTCCTGTGCTTGTTGGATTTTAGTTTTGTTTTCTTAGGATAGTTGTTTCTTTGTTTTCCAACAGCTTAGCATGAAATCTGCTTTGATAAATTGAACGTATGATTAAGAAAGTTGGCAGCATGTTTAGCTTAGGATTTGTTTCTGTTGGTTTTTATTTTGGTTCTGTTTTCCTGTTCCATATAGATTCTTTAGGTTGTTTAGTTTGATGCTGTTATCCATCATATTTAAATTCTGTTGATATCCAGGATAAAATTGCTGATGAAGTTTTATGTTCTCTGTTTTTGGTTTTGTTTTGTTGATTAGTTTAGGCTTGGTTAAGCTTAGTTTTGCTAATTGTTTTGCTGTTGTTTTTGCTTTGTGCTGATAATCACTTTTACAGCAATAATCTTTAACCTGCCCTGAACTTTAAGGATTGAAAACAGCCCACATCTGGCAGCTCGTTTACCTAATGTGTAATGCAAATTTTACTTGCTGTTTTGATGATATTCAAACCAATTTACTGTTGAATTACACTCTTTTCTGGTTTTCTGCACCTACTCATAACCCGGTAGAAACTCTATTTCAAACCAATGTTATACGCTGAATTTTCTATGGTGCTATGACTTGTTTAATTCCGTTTCACATTGCCTATAACTCTGATTCATCTTGCTGAATTTTATGGCTGAAAGTTCAATACAACTTGCTTGCTGTTTTAATGAAAATTAATCAACATTTTCTAGATTCTTTGTTGAATTTTCTGCTGTGTTTGCATACCCATTTATCCAGCATACTTATCATCTTTTAGAGCTTGAACATGAGAGTTTATTATCTTGAATCATACATATATCTTGCTGTTTTGGAGCTGATCTCTCTGTTTTTGTTTGCTGTTTTCAGCGTGTTTTCCTTTGCTGTGTTTTCTCTACTATTTCCTAGTTATTTGCACAATTTTCTTGTTGTTTGATGTTGAACATTAATGAGTTATTTGTGAGTGAATGCACCATCTTATATATTAACTCCTAATGATTTAAATCTCTTGTGAAATGCTGAGCATGAATTGGAAATGGTTGATTAATTGGGTTCTGTTTTATTGTCCAAATTCTGGTATTATCTGCTGTTTTTCTTATTCTTTTCTGTCATTTTAGAAGCACGTTTAGGTATCTAATTTGTTGTTCATTTGCTAGGAGGATTAGCATTTGAACCTTGCATCATTGTTTAGTTCTAGATTGCTGTTTTTGCATTTTTTAGACTCCGTTTGTGTGTGTTTTTCGTAACGTTTGCTGTGCAGTTTTTGTACCCATCTCCCAAGGCAAGAGGCCTCCTTAATTGGCAATTTTGGAGTTGTTCATTGCTTTGCTTAAAAGGTACGTTCCTGTCCACTTTTAGTTTAGGACTTTTGGGAGACTCTTCGGAATTGTTGACCGAGAGCAAATTCTGTTTGTATTTATTTTCTGTTGGGAGACTCTTCGGAACTGTTGACCGAGAGCAAATTGTGTTTTATGTTTGTCTGTGATTGAACTTGCTATTCTTTGGAAGTACATTGCTGTGATATTATCTGATATACTTTTGCCATATTAACCTCATGTTTCTGATTAGCTAGCATGAATTAACCATAGTCCGTATCTGTTTAATTCTCAGAATGTTTTCTTGAAAGCATGTTCTTTTGTTTGTGATTTGTTTGTGTTTGAATTTGCTGTTTAATTGGATTCCATTGTTGTGATATTATCTGATATACTTTTGCCATATTAACCTCATGTTTCTGATTAGCTAGCATGAATTAACCATGGCCCGTATTGGATTAAATTTCAGAATGATAATCTTGAAAGCATGTTCTATTTTTCTTGTTTTGTTTAAGTGATTTGTTTATGAATGTTTAAATTGAATTCTCATGTTAGTTTTCTTTTGCTGAAAATTGTTGTGTTGTTTAGGTATTTTTCCAAATGTGTTTTTAGTATGTGTTTTGTTTTGTTTAGGGCTATGTTTACTTTAAGTCCAACCTTTTTAACAAAAGCATGTCATATACTATCTTGTTAGTCGCTTAGGATTCACTTGTACGTCGAGTGATTTGTGTTTGTGGCCAAGAGCTTTCCTCTGTGGGCCGTTGGTATTGTCCGAGGTTTACCGCTGGCCATTGAGCCCGACAGATCGCCGAGTGAGGCAGTCGCCTATAAAGGGTGTGGGATAATGTGACGACTTCCACAAAAGTTCTAGAGGGTTGCCTAGACCCAATAACTTATCATTGATATTAGTTGCAAGTCTATTTTCTTTGATTAACTTGCTTGATTTGTTGTGCTGTTTGATTAAATGTTTAGGACTTTTAGGTTGAGTCTTGTGACTTAGTAGCTTGTGTTGTTTGTTTGTCTTTGTTTAGGAATTAAAATTTAGAGTCTCACTTTAAAGTCTAGTGCTTGGTCAATTAGTTTAATTGTTGTTGGCCAAGGTAAATGTAAAATCAAAATATATGCATATTGTTTTATCTTTTGAGGATTGTTTAGCTTCTATTCCAATTTTGAGCATTAGCTATGGATGAACAATGGAGTTGGAAAGGTCTTTCGGCAACAAGGTATGTACCCATGAAACCTTACTTGAATGTTTTTTTGGAATTAGTTGAATAGTAGGTTGATTGGATGAATTGTATATTGGAGATCAAATCTTTCTTGTAAGTTCTTACTCTAATTTGGATATCATGTTTAATACTCCTTGTCTAAGCTTGAATTAATTTGTTGATAAGAACTAGAGAAAATTTTTGTGATCAAATTATTGTTGCCTCTTGTTTTTGAAGTGATAAATCCTCACTCTATCGTTAAAAGGAGAATTGTTTTCTTGAATTTTGGATTTAAGTTGAACTTATGCTAAGCTTGATTTTAAACTCTTATTTTTTTTATATGGATTTAAAATTAGGTGAACCAAGTGTTGTTTTTAAAATGGTAATTTCATATTTGTGGTTCACTATTATTTGATAGCTTAGCTAGAAAATGAAATTGTTCGATCATACTTGCATCCAACTTGCTTTTTATCTTGAATGCTTGTTTTCTAAATTGTTGAAATGAACAATTTTATCTTGAAATTTATTTGAGACCATTGTGGATGGTAAAATGATTTTTCAAACTTTAGGATAATTTTATTTTGTGTCTACTATGGTTTACTTGTTTAAGCTTTTAGTAGAGAAATTTTATCCTAAGTGTTGTAGCATCTTCCATGATATTTACCATTGGATTTGAGGTCAAATCCTCAAGAACCGGGAGGGGATGATATGCCCACGGTCCCGATCCATCGAGCACAAGTCAAGGTATGTATTTATTTATTTATTTTCTATATCTAATAGACTTGTGGAATTTTGTAGGTAAATGGTTTCTCAAGGCTTGAAGAAAATCATTGAAGAAGGAATTTGTTTTCCTTTAATTCAAATTGTGTAAACGAGCCTTGTATTTAATTTATATATTTTTAGGAAACTTTAGTTTTATTTAAAACTCGTTATTTGGCAAACTTTAGCCTTTTAGAATGTGTATTTTTGTAATAGTCTTTAAAGGAAGGAGAACCAAAGACTGAACCAAGTGAACCGAGGCCAAGAGAATGCTAAACCAAGGTTGAACCGGTTGAACCAAGGAGAACAAAGGCTGAACCGGCCAAACCAAAGGCTGAACCACGCTGAACCAGATGCAAAGGAAATGAACCGGCCCTGGAGAAGCTGCCCAGCGAACCAGACCGCTAGCCATCTGCAAAGTGCTCCAACGACTCTTTTTCTAGCCGTTGCCCGATGCTTCTTCTCCAGAACTCATCTTCTTCTTCTTCACCATTTCTCTCCTGTATTTAAGCTTCCACTGTAGCTCTATAATCTTTTAGCTATTGATTCAAATTTTTGGAAACCAAAGAGAGAGTTTTTCCTCTGCTGAGAGAAACCCGAGAGGTTCTCTGGTGCGTAGCCGGCGTTCGTCGCCTGAGGGCTGCACCGAATTGCTTTCCGAGTTTGGGATGCTCGGAGTAGCTCTTATTCCTCTCCCTCTCGTCGCTCATTCTTGAGTTGGCAGTGAGGCGAAGCTGGATGAAATCCTGTTCCCTTCGCTGTGATTTCGTCGCTGGCAACGATGAATTTCTCACCCGAAGCTTCGATAGCATTTGGGCCAGCAACGGGTCATCACCTCCATTTCCACTTCCCTTCACCTTACCGGCGTTCTCTGTGGCAAAGAAACCAGTTTGTTCACTCACCCACTTCACCGAATGCATTTTTCCATTTTCGTGTTTATTCTCTGTTTTTCTTCGTTTTTCTGCGTCTGTTTTGGGGTGTTCTTTGAGCACCGATCTTTGTTTGTTTTCATTGTCTTCCGCACGCATGTTTCTCCCCATTGGCAGACCCGTAGCCTATCAGTGGCTCGGGTCAAGCTCCTGTTTTGATAACTAGGGTTCCATCGAATTCTTCGATTGGGGTCTTAGTTCCTTACTTTATTCTTGAATCAAAAAGGCGTTCCTAGAATTATTTTGCATTGTTGTCGGGTCCCGGGTCCTTTCGATCCGAGGTTCGCATCAAGTGCAGTTTCTAATGCTTCATCAAGGTTGTTGGGTCCTCAATACAAGTCGTTCTCATCACTTCAAGTTAAAACCTTGAATGTGAAATGGATAAATTAGGTTGTAACCACAAGTCATGTAACACTAAACCTCATTTGCTTGATACGATCAACTCTTTTGAAACAAATCGATTAAAATGAAGTTTCTTATGCTTCATCAAGCGCATTAATAAGTCTTAATTACGCGTCTATGAAGGTTGTTGGGTCATCAATACACGTCGTTCTCATCACTTCAAGTTAAAACCTTGAATGTGAAATGGATAACTTAGGTTCTAACCACAAGTCATGGAACACTTAACCTCATTTGCTTGATACATTCAACTCTTTTGGAACAAATCGATTGAAGTGAAGTTTCTAATGCTTCATCAAGCGCATTACTAAGTCTTAGTTTCGCGTCCATGAGGTTGTTGGTCATCAATACACGTCGTTCTCATCACTTCAAGTTAAACTTGAATGTGAAAGGATAACTTAGGTTCTAACCACAAGTCATGTAACACTCAACCTCATTTGCTTGATACGTTCAACTCTTTTGGAACAATCGATTGAAGTGAAGTTTCTAATGCTTTATCAAGCGCATTTATAAGTCTTAGTTTTGCGTTCATAAGTTTGTTGGGTCCTCAATACCGTCGTTCTCATCACTTCAAGTTAAAACCTTGAATGTGAAAGGGATAACTTAGGTTCTAACCACAAGTAATGTAACACTCAACCTCATTTGCTTGATACGTTCAACTCTTTTGGAACAAATCGATTGAAGTGAAGTTTCTAATGCTTCATCAAGCGCATTACTAAGTCTTAGTTTCGCGTCCATGAAGGTTGTTGGGTCCTCAATACACGTCGTTCTCATCACTTCAAGTTAAAACCTGAATGTGAAATGGATAACTTAGGTTCTAACCACAAGTCATGTAACACTCAACCTCATTTGCTTGATACGTTCAACTCTTTTGGAACAAATCGATTGAAGTGAAGTTTCTAATGCTTCATCAAGCGCATTACTAAGTCTTAGTTTCGCGTCCATGAAGGTTGTTGGGTCCTCAATACACGTCGTTCTCATCACTTCAAGTTAAAACCTTGAATGTGAAATGGATAACTTAGGTTCTAACCACAAGTCATGTAACACTCAACCTCATTTGCTTGATACATTCAACTCTTTTGGAACAAATCGATTGAAGTGAAGTTTCTAATGCTTCATCAAGCGCATTACTAAGTCTTAGTTTCGCGTCCATGAGGTTGTTGGGTCATCAATACACGTCGTTCTCATCACTTCAAGTTAAAACTTTGAATGTGAAATGGATAACTTAGGTTCTAACCACAAGTCATGTAACACTCAACCTCATTTGCTTAATACGTTCAACTCTTTTGGAACAAATCGATTGAAGTGAAGATTCTAATGCTTTATCAAGCGCATTTATAAGTCTTAGTTTCGCGTTCATAAAGTTTGTTGGGTCCTCAATACACGTCGTTCTCATCACTTCAAGTTAAAACTTTGAATGTGAAATGGATAACTTAGGTTCTAACCACAAGTAAGGTAACACTCAACCTCATTTGCTTGATACGTTCAACTCTTTTGGAATAAATCGATTGAAGTGAGGTTTCTAATGATTCATCAAGCGCATTACTAAGTCTTAGTTTCGCATCCATGAAGGTTGTTGGGTCCTCAATACACGTCGTTCTCATCACTCAAGTTAAAACCTTGAATGTGAAATGGATAACTTAGGTTCTAACCACAAGTCATGTAACACTCAACCTCATTTGCTTGATACGTTCAACTCTTTTGGAACAAATCGATTGAAGTAAAGTTTCTAATGCTTCGTCAAGCGCATTACTAAGTTTTAGTTTCGCGTCCAATAAGGTTGTTGGGTCCTCAATACACGTCGTTCTCATCACTTCAAGTTAAAACCTTGAATGTGAAATGGATAACTTAGGTTCTAACCACAAGTCATGTAACACTCAACCTCATTTGCTTGATACGTTCAACTCTTTTGGAACAAATCGATTGAAGTAAAGTTTCTAATGCTTCATCAAGCGCATTACTAAGTCTTAGTTTCGCATCCATGAAGGTTGTTGGGTCCTCAATACACGTCGTTCTCATCACTTCAAGTTAAAACCTTGAATGTGAAATGGATAACTTAGGTTCTAACCACAAGTCATGTAACACTCAACCTCATTTGCTTGATAGTTCAACTCTTTTGGAACAAATCGATGAAGTGAAGTTTCTAATGCTTCATCAAGCGCATTACTAAGTCTTAGTTTCGCGTCCATGAAGGTTGTTGGGTCCTCAATACACGTCGTTCTCATCACTTCAAGTTAAAACCTTGAATGTGAAATGGATAACTTAGGTTCTAACCACAAGTCATGTAACACTCAACCTCATTTGCTTGATAGTTCAACTCTTTTGGAACAAATCGATTGAAGTGAAGTTTCTAATGCTTCATCAAGCGCATTACTAAGTCTTAGTTTCGCGTCCATGAAGGTTGTTGGGTCCTCAATACACGTCGTTCTCATCACTTCAAGTTAAAACCTTGAATGTGAAATGGATAACTTAGGTTCTAACCACAAGTCATGTAACACTCAACCTCATTTGCTTGATAGTTCAACTCTTTTGGAACAAATCGATTGAAGTGAAGTTTCTAATGCTTCATCAAGCGCATTACTAAGTCTTAGTTTCGCGTCCATGAAGGTTGTTGGGTCCTCAATACACGTCGCCCTGAAGAACTACAATATTCTGACATGGTGTTTGTCTTTGGGATGAGCTTGGTCGCACCTTGATTCACATTAGGGCCTCCTTGTTAGATGGATTATTGTCCTTGACATTGGGCTTGGCACTATCTTTGTTTGTATCATTCCCTTTCCCTTCGAAGAGATCGTCCTCGAATCTCCTGGATCATACACAAAGAAATTCACACTAGAAAAAGGATTAAGATGTTAGAAAAAATAAAATCTTGGAATAAGTAACAAGTGCTTGCTCCCTTGCCAACATGACAATATTGTTCTCACTTTCTTCATCAATGTCCTTCACCTTTTTTACCTCAACTTCATAATCTTTGGTTCATGCTTCAACAACACTTTTGCCTCTTGAATCTCGTAGATTTCTGGGACAATTTCCTCCATCGAGTAGTTATCTTTCTCTTGTTGACATATCATAAAAATTGGATCCTATTGAAGACAACTAACTCCTCTTTTTATGGCCTCTTTGGTAGGTGGATCTTCAATTGGTGGCTCTTCAGTCGGTTGCTCTTTTGTTGGTGGCTCGTCGTCTTTTTGTGTAAACTCTTGTTTCTTCAATATTTGTTTCTTGGCCTTTTGTTCCATTAACTCATTGTAGTAGTCGATCAAAAATGTGTCACTTCGTTTTGTTCTAGTATGTCTCTCTCTTTTGTAATTGTCATCCTCGTAGTCGAATCCCTCATAGTAGTACTCAATTGGTGATTTGCTCTTCCGTGCATGGCTATTAGAAGGAGACTTTTTTGTTTCATACCTCATGTCTAACGCCTTAAATTGATCTAGTATAGCCCTCATGTACTTCATAGCAAGTCTTTCATCACTACTCATAATTTCAAGAAAGAAAAATAAAAATTATTAGTGAACAAAAGAAAAAGTAAGTAAACGGAATTCACTCACTCTCTCACGTGTTTACACTCGATTATATGTCTCTGCACTCGTGTTTCCCTCAAATAATGGCTTTTATATGATAATCTCACCCTCTTACCTTTTACCACTCAATTTTCTCTTTAAACTCTTTATGTAAAAATCTAATCAAGAGAAAAAATTCAACAAGCAAAAACAAGTAAGATCAAACTTTTTAACTCAAAATTCTAATTTCCAAAATCAGTTAGAATCAAACAATTTAGAATAGGATGTAGGACTTCAAGAGAGTAAACTTTTCAAGAAAGGAAACTTTTACGAAATGAAACTTTTCACGAAAGGAAACTTTTCAAGAAAGGAAACGTTTTACGAAAGGAAACTTTTCAAGAAATGAAACTTTTCACAAAAGGAAACTTTTTAAGAAAGGAAACGTTTTACGAAAGGAAACTTTTCAAGAAAAGAAACTTTTCACAAAAGGAAACTTTTCAAGAAAGGAAATTGAGACAACAAAGAAAAGAATTGAATAATCACACCAAAAAGCAAATAATGATACATATAATGACGAAGAAGAAATTGATACTTGAGATATTGATACTCGAAATATTGAGATTTTTTTTTTCAAAGAAGAAAACTTGACAAATAAAGAGAATCGTTGATTCAATGACCTTTTTTTTTTTTGAATTTTCAGATTTTTTTTTCACATTTCAATTTTTTTTTTTTTGAATTTTCAAAAGAAGAAACTCTAGAAGAAGAAGAAGAAAAAAAAAAAAACAATAAAGATAGAAACTTGAATCTAGGAGCAAAAGCTCTGATACCAAATGATGAGAACCACGGGTATAGGAAACCCGAGACCCTTCAACAACGCGGAATTAGAAACTCAGGAACGCCTGTGAAATCAAGTATAAGGAACTTGACCCCAATCGAACCTTGCCGACGGAACCAAAGTTATCAAACAAGGAGCTTGACCCGTAACCGAACTTGTGGTTAGAACCAAAGCTATCAAGTTGATCTTTCAAGTTTTGACTTGAAGAAGATCTAGTTCTTCACAAAGAACAAAAGAGAAAATTCTGACAAAGAGTAACTCAAAATCATGTATATTGCTTAATAATGTTGAAGCACCTATGCCTTTAAATAGGCTACAAAATATCCTAAAAGTAATTAGGAAATATTACTAAAATGATAATTAGGAAACTTTCTAAAACAATACTTAGGAAAACTTTCTAAATCTATGATTATGAAGGCTTTCTAAAACTATAATTAAGAAACTTTCTAAAACTATAATTAAGAAATTTTCTAAAACTATAACTAAGAAACTTTCTAAAATTACGCGATCCAGCCCACTATAGAAACCTTTGAGAAGTAATTCAATAATCTTTGAACGTGTGCTTGATCCTCCAATTATGCCTCACCTTGAAGAATGTCATAATGTAAGGGGATGCTGAATTGAAGATGTTGATTTCCGTAAAACATGTTTCTCCCTGAAGAACTACAATATTCTGACATTGGTGTTTGTCTTTGGGCTTGAGCTTGGTCGCACCTTGATTCACATTAGGGCCTCCTTTGTTAGATGAATTATTGTCCTTGACATTGGGCTTGGACCTATCTTGGTTCGTATCATCAATACACGTCGTTCTCATCACTTCAAGTTAAAACCTTGAATGTTAAAGGATAACTTAGGTTCTAACCACAAGTCATGTAACACTAAACCTCGTTTGCTTGATACGATCAACTCTTTTGGAACAAATCGATTGAAGTGAAGTTTCTTATGCTTCATCAAGCGCATTACTAAGTCTTTGTTACGCGTCCATGATGGTTGTTGGGTCCTCAATACACCTCGTTCTCATTACTTCAAGTGAAAACCTTGATTGTGAAATGGATAACTTAATTTCTAACCACAAGTCATATGACACTAAACCTCATTTACTTGATACTATCAACTCTTCTAGAACAAATCGATTAAAATGAAGTTTCTTTTGCTTCATCAAGCGCATTAATAAGTCTTAATTACGCGTTCATGAAGGTTGTTGGGTTCTCAATACACGTCGGTCTCATCACTTCCAGTTAAAACATTGAATGTGAAAATGGATAACTTAGGTTCTAACCACAAGTAATGTAAACACTCAACCTCATTTGCTTGAAACGTTCCACTCTTTTGGAACAAAACGATTGAAGTGAGGTTTCTAATGCTTCATCAAGTGCATTAATAAGTCTTAGTTCGCGTCCATGAAGGTTGTTGGGTCCTCAATACACGTCGTTCACATCACTTCAAGTTAAAACCATGAATGTGAAAATGGATAACTTAGGTTCTAACCACAAGTAATGTAACACTCAACCTCATTTGCTTGAAACGTTCCACTCTTTTGGAACAAACGATTGAAGTGAGGTTTCTAATGCGTCATCAAGTGCATTAATAAGTCTTAGTTTCGCGTCCATGAAGGTTGTTGGGTCCATCAATACACGTCGTTCACATCACTTCAAGTTAAAACCATGAATGTGAAATGGATAACTTAGGTTCTAACCACAAGTCATGTAACACTCAACCTCATTTGCTTGATAAGTTCACTCTTTGGGAACAAATCGATTGAAGTGAAGTTTCTAATGCTTCATCAAGTGCATTACTAAGTCTTAGTTTCGCAGTCCATGAAGGTTGTTCGGCACTCAATACACGTCGTTCTCATCACTTCAAGTTAAAACCATTGAATGTGAAATGGATAACTTAGGTTCTAACCACAAGTCATGTAACACTCAACCTCATTTGCTTGATAAGTTCAACTCTTTGGGAACAAATCGATTGAAGTGAAGTTTCTAATGCTTCATCAAGCGCATTACTAAGTCTTAGTTTCGCGTCCATGAAGGTTGTTCGGTCCTTAATACACGTCGTTCTCATCACTACAAGTTAAAACCTTGAATGTGAAATGGATAACTTAGGTTCTAACCACAAGTCATGTAACACTCAACCTCATTTGCTTGATAAGTTCAACTCTTTTGGAACAAATCGATTGAAGTGAAAGTTTCTAATGCTTCATCAAGCGCATTACTAAGTCTTAGTTTCGCGTCCATGAAGGTTGTTGGGTCCTCAATACACGTAGTTCTCATCACTTACAAGTTAAAACCTTGAATGTGAAATGGATAACTTAGGTTTCTAACCACAAGTCATGTAACACTCAACCTCATTTGCTTGATACGTTCAACTCTTTTGAAACAAATCGATTGAAGTGAAGTTTCTAATGCTTCATCAAGCGCATTACTAAGTCTTAGTTTCGCGTCCATGAAGGTTGTTGGGTCCTCAACACACGTCGTTCTCATCACTTACAAGTTAAAACCTTGAATGTGAAATGGATAATTAGGCTCTAACCACAAGTCATGTAACACTCAACCTCATTTGCTTGATACGTTCAACCTCTTTTTGGAACAAATCGATTGAAGTGAAAGTTTCTAATGCTTCATCAAGCGCATTACTAAGTCTTAGTTTCGCGTCCATGAAGGTTGTTGGGTCATCAATACACGTCGTTCTCATCACTTCAAGTTAAAACCTTGAATGTGAAATGGATAACTTAGTTGTAACCAAAAGTCATGTAACACTAACCTCATTTGCTTGATACGATCAACTCTTTGGAACAATCGATTGAAGTGAAGTTTCTTAATGCTTCATCAAGCGCATTAATAAGTCTTAGTTTCGCGTCCATGAAGGTTGTTGGGGCTCAATACACTTTTTGTTTCCCCCCAACCCCCCCCCCCCCCCCTTTCCCATCACTCAAGTTAAAACCTTGAATGTGAAATGGATAACTTAGGTTCTAACCACAGTCATGTAACACTAAACCTCATTTGCTTGATACGATCAACTCTTTTGGAACAAATCGATTGAAGTGAAGTTTCTAATGCTTCATCAAGCGCATTAATAAGTCTTAGTTTCGCGTCCATGAAGGTTGTTGGGTCCTCAATACACGTCGTTCTCATCACTTCAAGTTAAAACCTTGATGTGAAATGGATAACTTAGGTTCTAACCACAGTCATGTAACACTAAACCTCATTTGCTTGATAGTTCAACTCTTTTGGAACAATCGATTGAAGTGAAGTTTCTAATGCTTCATCAAGCGCATTAATAAGTCTTAGTTTCGCGTCCATGAAGGTTGTTGGGTTCTAAATACACGTCGTTCTCATCACTTCAAGTTAAAACCTTGAATGTGAAATGGATAACTTAGGTTCTAACCACAAGTCATGTAACACTCAACCTCATTTGCTTGATACGTTCCACTCTTTTGAACAAATCGATTGAAGTGAAGTTTCTAATGCTTCATCAAGCGCATTACTAAGTCTTAGTTTCGCGTCCATGAAGGTTGTTTGGGTCCTCAATACAAGTCGTTCTACATCACTTCAAGTTAAAACCTTGAATGTGAAATGGATAACTTAGGTTCTAACCACAAGTCAGTGTAACACTCAACCTCATTTGCTTGATAAGTTCAACTCTTTTGGAACAAATCGATTGAAGTGAACGTTTCTAATGCTTCATCAAGCGCATTACTAAGTCTTAGTTTCGCGTCCATGAAGGTTGTTCGGGTCCTCAATACACGTCGTTTCTCATCACTACAAGTTAAAACCTTGAATGTGAAATGGATAACTTAGGTTCTAACCACAAGTCATGTAACACTCAACCTCATTTGCTTGATAAGTTCAACTCTTTTGGAACAAATCGAATGAAGTGAAGTTTTTATTCTTCATCAAGCGCATTACTAAGTCTTAGTTTCGCGTCCATGAAGGTGTTCGGTCCTCAATACACGTCGTTCTCATCACTACAAGTTAAAACCTTGAATGTGAAATGGATAACTTAGGTTAACCGCAAGTCATGTAACACTCAACCTCATTTGCTTGATAAGTTCAACTCTTTTGGAACTAAATCGATTGAAGTGAAGTTTCTAATACTTCATCAAGCGCATTACTAAGTCTTAGTTTCTCGTCCATGAAGGTCGTTGGGTCCTCAATACATGTCGTTCTCATCACTTCAAGTTAAAACCTTGAATGTTGAATGGATAACTTAGGTTCTAACCACAAGTCATGTAACACTCAACCTCATTTGCTTGATACGTTCAACTCTTTTGAAACAAATCGATTGAAGTGAAGTTTTTAATGCTTCATCAAGCAGCATTACTAAGTCTTAGTTTCGCGTCCATGAAGGTGTTGGGTCCTCAATACACGTCGTTCTGATCACTTCAAGTTAAAACCTTGAATGAGAAATTGATAACTTAGGTTCTAACACAAGTAAGGTAACACTCAACCTCATTTGCTTGATACGTTCAACTCTTTTAGAAAAATCGATTGAAGTGAGGTGTCCAATAATTCATCAAGCGCATTACTAAGTCTTAGTTTCGCATCCATGAAGGTTGTTGGGTCCTCAATACACGTCGTTCTAATCACTTCAAGTTAAACCTTGAAAGTGAAATGGATAAGTTAGGTTCTAACCACAAGTCATGTAACACTCACCCTCATTTGCTTGATACGTTCAACTCTTTTGTAACAAATCGATTCAAGTGAAGTTTCTAATGCTTCATCAAGCGCATTACTAAGTTTTAGTTTCGCGTCCAAGAAGGTGTTGGGTCCTCAATACACGTCGTTCTCATCACTTCAAGTTAAAACCTTGAATGTGAAATGGATAACTTAGGTTCTAACCACAAGTCAAGTAACACTCAACCTTATTTGCTTGATACGTTCAACTCTTTTGAAACAAATCGATTGAAGTGAAACTTCTAATGCTTCATCAAGCGTATTATTAAGTCTTAGTTTCGCGTCCATGAAGGTTGTTGGGTCCTCAATACACGTCGTTTTCATCACTTCAAGTTAAAACCTTGAATGTGAAATGTATAACTTAGGTTCTAACCATAAGTCATGTAACACTCAACCTCATTTGCTTGATGCGTTCAACTCTTTTGGAACAAATCGATTGAAAAGAAACTTCTAATGCTTCATCAAGCGCATTACTAAGTCTTAGTTTCGTGTCCATGAAGGTTATTGGGTCCTCAATACACGTCGTTCTCATCACTTCAAGTTAAAACCTTGATTGTGAAATGGATAACTTAGGTTGTAACCACAAGTTATGTAAAAATAAACCTCATTTGCTTGATACGATGAACTCTTTTTGAACAAATCGATTAAAATGAAGTTTCTTATGCTTCATCAAGCGCATTAATAGGTCTTAGTTATGCTTCAATGAAGGTTGTTGGTACTCAATACACGTCGTTCTCATCACTTCTAGTTAAAACCTTGAATGTGAAATCGATTGAAGTGAAGTTTCTTATGCTTCATCAAGCGCATTACTATGTCTTAATTACGCATCCATGAAGGTTGTTGGGTCCCCAATACACCACGCTCTCATCACTACAAGTGAAAACCTTGATTGTGAAATGGATAACTTAAGTTCTAACAACAAGTCATGTAACACTAAACCTCATTTGCTTAATACAATCAACTCTTTTAGAACAAATCGATTAAAATAAAGTTTCTAATGCTTCATCAATCGCATTACTATGTCTTAGTTTCGCGTCCATGAAGGTTGTTGGGTCCACAATACATGTCGTTCTCTTCACTTCAAGTTAAAACCTTTAATGGGAAATGGATAACTTAGGTTCTAACCACAAGTCATGTACACCAACCCATTTGCTTGATACGTTCAACTCTTTGGAACAAATCGATTAAAATGAAGTTTCTTATGCTTCATCAAGCGCCATTTACAAGTCTAGTTTGGCGTTCATGAAGTTTGTTGGGTCCTCAATACACGTCGTTCTCATCACTTCAAGTTAAAACCTTGAATGTGAAATGGATAACTTAGGTTCTAACACAAGTCATGTAAAACTCAACCTCATTTGCTTGATACGTTCAACTCTTTTGGAACAAATCGATTGAAGTGAAGTTTCTAATGCTCCATCAAGCGCATTACTAAGTTTTAGTTTCGCGTCCAAGAAGGTTGTTGGGTCCTCAATACACGTCGTTCTCATCACTTCAAGTTAAAACCTTGAATTTTAAATGGATAAATTAGGTTCTAACCACAAGTCATGTAACACTCAACCTCATTTGCTTGATACGTTCAACTCTTTTGGAACAAATCGATTGAAGTGAAGTTTCTAATGCTTCATCAGGCGCATTACTAAGTCTTCGTTTCGCGTCCATGAAAGTTGTTGGGTCCTCAATACACGTCGTTCTCATCACTTCAAGTTAAAACCCTGCATGTGAAATGGATAACTTAGGTTCTAACCACAAGTCATGTAACACTAAACCTCATTTGCTTGATACGTTCAACTCTTTTGGAACAAATCGATTGAAGTGAAACTTCTAATGCTTCATCAAGCGCATTACTAAGTCTTAGTTTCGCGTCCATGAAGGTTGTTGGGTCCTCAATACACGTCGTTCTCATCACTTCAAGTTAAAACTTTGAAAGTGAAATGGATAACTTAGGTTGTAACAATAAGTCATGTAACACTAAACCTCATTTGCTTGATACGATCAACTCTTTTGGAACAAATCGATTGAAGTGAAGTTTCTTATGCTTTATCAAGCGCATTAATAAGTCATAGTTACGCGTCCATGAAGGTTGTTGGGTCCTCAATACACCTCGCTCTCATCACTTCAAGTTAAAACCTTGAATGTGAAATGGATAACGTAGGTTCTAACCACAAGTCATGGAACACTCAACCTCATTTGCTTGATACGTTCAACTCTTTTGGAATAAATCGATTGAAGTGAAGTTTCTAATGCTTCATCAAGCGCATTACTAAGTCTTAGTTTTGGGTCCATGAAGGTTGTTGGGTCCTCAATACACGTCGTTCTCATCACTTCAAGTTAAAACTTTGAATGTGAAATGGATAACTTAGGTTCTAACCACAAGTCATGTAACACTCAACCTCATTTGCTTGATACGTTCAACTCTTTTGGAACAAATCGATTGAAGTGAAGTTTCTAATGCTTTATCAAGCGCATTTATAAGTCTTAGTTTCGCGTTCATGAAGTTTGTTGGGTCCTCACTACACGTCGTTCTCATCACTTCAAGTTAAAACCTTGAATGTGAAATTGATAACTTAGGTTCTAACCACAAGTAAGGTAACACTCAACCTCATTTGCTTGATACGTTCAACTCTTTTGGAACAAATCGATTGAAGTGAGGTTTCTAATGCTTCATCAAGCGCATTACTAAGTCTTAGTTTCGCTTCCATGAAGGTTGTTGGGTCCTCAATACACGTCGTTCTAATCACTTCAAGTTAAAACGTTGAAAGTGAAATGGATAAATTAGGTTCTAACCACAAGTCGTGTAACACTCAACCTCATTTGCTTGATACAGTTCAACTCTTTTGGAACAAATCGATTGAAGTGAAGTTTCTAATGCTTTATCAAGCGCATTTATAAGTCTTAGTTTCGCGTTCATGAAGTTTGTTGGGTCCTCAATACACGTCGTTCTCATCACTTCAAGTTAAAACCTTGAATGTGAAATGATAACTTAGGTTCTAACCACAAGTCAGGTAACACTCAACCTCATTTGCTTGATACGTTCAACTCTTTTGGAACAAATCGATTGAAGTGAAGTTTCTAATGCTTCATCAAGCGCATTACTAAGCTCCTTAGTTCGCGTCCATGAAGGTTGTTGGGGTCCTCAATACACGTCGTTCTAATCACTTCAAGTTAAAACCTTGAATGTGAAATGGATAAATTAGGTTCTAACCACAAGTCAGTGTAACACTCAACCTCATTTGCTTGATACGTTCAACTCTTTTGGAACAAATCGATTGAAGTGAAGTTTCTAATGCTTCATCAAGCGCATTACTAAGTCTTAGTTCGCGTCCATGAAAGTTGTTGGGTCCTCAATACACGTCGTTCTCATCACTTCAAGTTAAAACCTTGCATGTGAAATGGATAACTTAGGTTCTAACCACAAGTCATGTAACACTAAACCTCATTTGCTTGATACGTTCAACTCTTTTGGAACAAATCGATTGAAGTGAAAGCTTCTAATGCTTATCAAGCGCATTACTAAGTCTTAGTTTCGCGTCCATGAAGGTTGTTGGGTCCTCAATACACGTCGTTCTCATCACTTCAAGTTAAAACTTGAATGTGAAATGGATAACTTAGGTTCGTAACACAAGTCATGTAACACTAAACCTCATTTGCTTGATACGTTCAACTCTTTGGAACAAATCGATTGAAGTGAAGTTTCTTAATGCTTATCAAGCGCATTACTAAGTCTAGTTTCGCGTCCATGAAGGTTGTTGGGTCCTCAATACACCGTCGCTCTCATCACTTCAAGTTAAAACCTTGAATGTGAAATGGATAACTTAGGTTCTAACCACAAGTCATGTAACACTCAACCTCATTTGCTTGATACGTTCAACTCTTTTGGAACAAATCGATTGAAGTGAAGTTTCTAATGCTTCATCAAGCGCATTACTAAGTCTTAGTTTCGGTCCATGAAGGTTGTTGGGTCCTCAATACACGTCGTTCTCATCACTTCAAGTTAAAACTTTGAATGTGAAATGGATAACTTAGGTTCTAACCACAAGTCATGTAACACTAAACCTCATTTGCTTGATACGATTCAACTCTTTTGGAACAAATCGATTGAAGTGAAGTTTCTAATGCTTTATCAAGCGCATTTAATAAGTCTTAGTTTCGCGTTCATGAAGTTTGTTGGGTCCTCAATACACGTCGTTCTCATCACTTCAAGTTAAAACCTTGAATGTGAAATGGATAACGTAGGTTCTAACCACAAGTCAGGTAACACTCAACCTCATTTGCTTGATACGTTCAACTCTTTGGAACAAATCGATTGAAGTGAGTTTCTAATACTTCATCAAGCCATTACTAAGTCTTAGTTTTCGGCGTCCATGAAGGTTGTTGGGTCCTCAATACACGTCGTTCTCATCACTTCAAGTTAAAACTTTGAATGTGAAATGGTTACTTAGGTTCTAACCACAAATCATGTAACACTAAACCTCATTTGCTTGATACGTTCAACTCTTTTGGAACAAATCGATTGAAGTGAAGTTTCTAATTCTTTATCAAGCGCATTTATAAGTCTTAGTTTCGCGTTCATGAAGTTTGTTGGGTCCTCAATACACGTCGTTCTCATCACTTCAAGTTAAAACCTTGAATGTGAAATTAATAACTTAGGTTCTAACGACAAGTAAGGTAACACTCAACCTCATTTGCTTGATACGTTCAACTCTTTTGGAACAAATCGATTGAAATGAGGTTTCTAATGCTTCATGAAGCGCATTACTAAGTCTTAGTTTCACTTCCATGAAGGTTGTTGGGTCCTTAATACACGTCGTGCTAATCACTTCAAGTTAAAACCTTGAAAGTGAAAAGGATAAATTAGGTTCTAACCACAAGTCGTGTAACACTCAACCTCATTTGCTTGATACATTCAACTCTTTTGTAACAAATCGATTGAAGTGAAGTTTCTAATGCTTCATCGAGCGCATTTATAAGTCTTAGTTTCGCGTTCATGAAGTTTGTTGGGTCCTCAATACACGTCGTTCTCATCACTTCAAGTTAAAACGTTGAATGTGAAATGGATAGCTTAGGTTCTAACCACAAGTCATGTACCACTCAACCTCATTTGCTTGACACGTTCAACTCTTTTGGAACAAATCGATTGAAGTGAAGTTTCTAATGCTTCATCAAGCGCATTACTAAGCCTTCGTTTCGCGTCCATGAAAGTTGTTGGGTCCTTAATACACGTTGTTCTCATCACTTCAAGTTAAAACCTTGAATGTGATATGGATAACTTAGGTTCTAACCACAAGTCATGTAACACTAAACCTCATTTGCTTGATACGTTCAACTCTTTTGGAACAAATCGATTGAAGTGAAGTTTCTAATGCTTCATCAGGCGCATTACTAAGTCTTCGTTTCGCGTCCATGAAAGTTGTTGGGTCCTCAATACACGTCGTTCTCATCACTTCAAGTTAAAACCTTGAATGTGAAATGGATAACTTAGGTTCTAACCACAAGTCATGTAACACTAAACCTCATTTGCTTGATACGTTCAACTCTTTTGGAACAAATCGATTGAAGTGAAACTTCTAATGCTTCATCAAGCGCATTACTAAGTCTTAGTTTCGCGTCCATGAAGGTTGTTGGGTCCTCAATACACGTCGTTCTCATCACTTCAAGTTAAAACCTTGAATGTGAAATGGATAACTTAGGTTGTAACCATAAGTCATGTAACACTAAACCTCATTTGCTTGATACGATCAACTCTTTTGGAACAAATCGATTGAAGTGAAGTTTCTTATGCTTTATCAAGCGCATTAATAAGTCATAGTTACGTGTCCATGAAAGTTGTTGGTTCCTCAATACACCTCGCTCTCATCACTTCAAGTTAAAACCTTGAATGTGAAATGGATAACGTAGGTTCTAACCACAAGTCATGGAACACTCAACCTCATTTGCTTGATACGTTCAACTCTTTTGGAATAAATCGATTGAAGTGAAGTTTCTAATGCTTCATCAAGCGCATTACTAAGTCTTAGTTTTGGGTCCATGAAGGTTGTTGGGTCCTCAATACACGTCGTTTTCATCACTTCAAGTTAAAACTTTGAATGTGAAATGGATAACTTAGGTTCTAACCACAAGTCATGTAACACTATACCTCATTTGCTTGATACGTTCAACTCTTTTGGAACAAATCGATTTAAGTGAAGTTTCTAATTCTTTATCAAGCGCATTTATAAGTCTTAGTTTCGCGTTCATGAAGTTTGTTGGGTCCTCAATACACGTCGTTCTCATCACTTCAAGTTAAAACCTTGAATGTGAAATTAATAACTTAGGTTCTAACGACAAGTAAGGTAACACTCAACCTCATTTGCTTGATACGTTCAACTCTTTTGGAACAAATCGATTGAAATGAGGTTTCTAATGCTTCATGAAGCGCATTACTAAGTCTTAGTTTCACTTCCATGAAGGTTGTTGGGTCCTCAATACACGTCGTTCTAATCACTTCAAGTTAAAACCTCGAAAGTGAAATGGATAAATTAGGTTCTAACCACAAGTCGTGTAACACTCAACCTCATTTGCTTATTTGCTTGATACATTCAACTCTTTTGTAACAAATCGATTGAAGTGAAGTTTCTAATGCTTCATCAAGCGCATTTATAAGTCTTAGTTTCGCGTTCATGAAGTTTGTTGGGTCCTCAATACACGTCGTTCTCATCACTTCAAGTTAAAACCTTGAATGTGAAATGGATAACTTAGGTTCTAACCACAAGTCATGTAACACTCAACCTCATTTGCTTGATACGTTCAACTCTTTTGGAACAAATCGATTGAAGTGAAGTTTCTAATGCTTCATCAAGCGCATTACTAAGTCTTCGTTTCGCGTCCATGAAAGTTCTTGGGTCCTTAATACACATCGTTCTCATCACTTCAAGTTAAAACCTTGAATGTGAAATGGATAACATAGGTTCTAACCACAAGTCATGTAACACTAAACCTCATTTGCTTGATACGTTCAACTCTTTTGGAACAAATCGATTGAAGTGAAACTTCTAATGCTTCATCAAGCGCATTACTATGTCTTAGTTTCGCGTTCATGAAGGTCGTTGGGTCCTCAATACACGTCGTTCTCATCACTTCAAGGTAAACCTTGAATGTGAAATGGATAACTTAGGTTGTAACCATAAGTCATGTGACACTAAATCTCATTTGCTTGATACGATCAACTTTTTTGGAACAAATAGATTGAAGTGAAGTTTCTTATGCTTCATCAAGCGCATTAATAAGTCATAGTTACGCGTCCATGAAGGTAGTTAGGTCCTCAATACACCTCGCTCTCATCACTTCAAGTTAAAACCTTGAATGTGAAATGGATAACTTAGGTTCTAACCACAAGTCATGGAACACTCAACCTCATTTGCTTGATACGTTCAACTCTTTTGGAACAAATCGATTGAAGTGAAGTTTCTAATGCTTCATCAAGCGCATTACTAAGTCTTAGTTTTGGGTCCATGAAGGTTGTTGGGTCCTCAATACACGTCGTTCTCATCACTTCAAGTTAAAACTTTGAATGTGAAATGGATAACTTAGGTTCTAACCACAAGTCATGTAACACTCAACCTCATTTGCTTGATACGTTCAACTCTTTTGGAACAAATCGATTGATGTAAAGTTTCTAATGCTTTATCAAGCGCATTTATAAGTCTTAAATTCACGTTCATGAAGTTTGTTGGGTCCTCAATACACGTCGTTCTCATCACTTCAAGTTAAAACCTTGAATGTGAAATTGATAACTTAGGTTCTAACCACAAGTAAGGTAACACTCAACCTCATTTTCTTGATACATTCAACTCTTTTGGAACAAATCGATTGAAGTGAGGTTTCTAATGCTTCATCAAGCGCATTTTTAAGTCTTAGTTTCGCTTCCATGAAGGTTGTTGGGTCCTCAATACACGTCGTTCTAATCACTTCAAGTTAAAACCTTGAAAGTGAAATGGATAAATTAGGTTCTAACCCACAAGTTGTGTAACACTCAACCTCATTTGCTTGATACGTTCAACTCTTTTTGTAACAAATCGATTGAAGTGAAGTTTCTAATGCTTCATCAAGCGCATTTATAAGTCTTAGTTTCGCGTTCATGAAGTTTGTTGGGTCCTCAATACACGTCGTTCTCATTACTTCAAGTTAAAACCTTGAATGTGAAATTGATAACTTAGGTTCTAACCACAAGTAAGAAAACACTCAACCTCATTTGCTTGATACGTTCAACTCTTTTGGAACAAATCGATTGAAGTGAAACTTCTAATGCTTCATCAAGCGCATTACTAAGTCTTACTTTCGCGTCCATGAAGGTTGTTGCGTCTTCAATACACGTCGTTCTCATCACTTCAAGTTAAAACCTTGAATGTGAACTGGATAACTTAGGTTCTAACCACAAGTCATGTAACACTAAACCTCATTTGCTTGATACGTTCAACTCTTTTGGAACAAATCGATTGAAGGTAAACTTCTAATGCTTTATCAAGCGCATTACTAAGTCTTAGTTTCGCGTCCATGAAGGTTGTTGGGTCCTCAATACACGTCGTTCTCATCACTTCAAGTTAAAACCTTGAATGTGAAATGGATAACTTAGGTTGTAACCATAAGTCATGTAACACTAAACCTCATTTGCTTGATTCGATCAACTCTTTTGGAACAAATCGATTGAAGTGAACCTAAGTTATCCATTTCACATTCAAGGTTTTAACTTGAAGTGATGAGAACGACGTGTATTGATGATGCGAACCTAAGATATGAGAGATCTTAGACCCAGACATTGGTTTTGTAACATAATCGGGCAATAGAAAATGCCCTTAGAACACTCGACCTCATTATTCTTGAGCTGCTCGAAATTGCAGGCATCTGCCGGTTGCTAGACAACTAGCAGCTCTACTCACATCATCCGATGCATAAAACACTAGACCTCTACCGATCACTAAACGACAAAACATAAAACTCACTTATGCCGATCGCTAAACGACAAGCACAGGGCTCGCTTCTGTCGGTAGTGAAAATCTACATCATCCGGTTAACATGTGCATCTCACGTGACTACTTAACATCGCCAGTAAGAGACATCATCCGGTGAACAACAATCGTTCACCATCCACCGATGACGTCAGTCGGATGATGTCCTCATCCGTCAGAGACATCTTCCGGTAGGCATGTGCAAAACACGTGACTTACTTACCTCATCCGATAAGAGACATCATCCGGTGAACAGTAGTAAACGTTCACCATCCACCAGTGACGTCATCCGGATGATTCATTCATCCAGCTTCTATCACACAGCTCCTGCTGATGACGTCAGCCAGATGATACGTTCACCCAACTTCTATCACACAGCAATGAAATCTAGAAATCTTTAAACAACTCGTACCGACAAAAAGGTAACCTGACCTTCACAGATGTCTACATCCAGCTTCTATCATTCAGCAGTAAAACACAATAATCATCAAGCAACTTCAATCAACAGGAAATACCTCGACTCACACACATATCAACTTGATGGACATAAACCTTAAACGAATAGAATTCATAGACTCGTTCAGGATACGTAAGCGGAAGACTCATATAAAACAGGATGTCCTAGGTTCTTACAATCATCCTCAAACTTAGAAGTTGAACCAGACAATTTCAAGTTCAAATTAAAAACATGATCTTATCCTACTTAGACATCAGTTTTCTCATAAATCTAACTGACATAAAATGAGCATAACCACAGGTCATAATTGCCATCTAGCCACAGAATTGCTCCCTGAACACCTTCCAGCAACAAAACTTAGAAATCTTCATTAAATTTGTAGTCCTCACTTGATATTTCTTCACCTACATCATAAAGTTTAAACTATAAGTCTAATGCTTAATAAGGAATGCAATACTAACATGTATACGCGAATGCATAATTGCGAGAAAACTATGATTCATGTTCGTTTCATGCTCTTTTCTTGTTCTTGTTCGTGTTCTTATTCATCACTTTCATCATATGGATTAAGGGAGGATTTGTGCCGTAAAGGGGGGATGACAGTGCAAGTATACATAATCCCTTTCGGGCCGTATTCATGGTCCTTCTCTTTGGACATTGACATATGCCTAACCGCCCCCAACCCTCACTTAATCCGGTTGCATAAGTTTCATATTCATTCTCATATCTTGTTCATGGGGAAAAAACATGCTCATAAATCATTTTCATATGCTTGAGAAGTAAATCATGATGCATGACATGAATGTTCTTAAATCATCAGACTATGGAAAATATCATACTAGACAGTTGACTTCATAGACTCTATCAGAACATCATATAACATAGTTCTCAAACATCCGTAAATCATCCAAGTACAACCATCTTACTAACTTAAAACCAACATCAAACACATAACTAATTTAGTACCCCTAAGATGTAGGGCCCTAATGGCTGGAAATCTTAATACATTCACTTACTTGGCTTCCTTAGCAAATTCGTGCTCTTTTTCTTTAGACTTCTTCACCTAAAACATTTACATCGCAGTAGTTAAAACAAAATCCTAAAAGTCCTAATCACAAGTCATCCTAGGATCTAGTAGTTAAAGTCATTTCCGAATCCCTTAGTCTAGTTCTCTGTGTGCAGTTTGAAATTCAAAAACTGAAATAGCTAGGTTCAACTAACGATTAATCAGGGTCGGTTATATTAAATGTCCAGAATCGATTCAAAAATGACATTACTAAATTCAGATTATAAATGTTACTATTGTTACTCGGCCATTGGAGAAACCAAACTCCAACACTAAGCTGAAAAACAGAGCTTAACAACTAACTGACAACTACATTGTCTAACCCATACCTCGAGCGTAGAGTATCCGAGAAATAGCAAGGGAACTGGTCGTCGAAGGGAGGATTACTGGCTGGCAGAGAGCGAGAGCTCGGGAGAGAAAATCGCTGGAAGGAGAAAGTGTCGGCTACAGTGGCGTTGGTGAGGTTTAAAAATTTTTCATTTCTTTTATATAACGATCACAACCAATCCTTATTACAATTTTGCCACCCAACCTAGTTTCACACAATTTGGAGCAAATCTTGGTATTAATATTAAATCAAAAGGTCCAATAACAATGGTGACAGTTAAATCGGTTGAGAAATCACCTGGCCGAAATTGTCGGGTGTTACATGACTTGTGGTTAGAAACTAAGTTATCCATTTAACATTCAAGGTTTTAACTTGAAGTAATGAGAACAACGTGTTTTGAGAACCCAACAACCTTCATGGACGCGTAATTAAGACTTAGTCATGTGCTTGATGAAGTATAAGAAACTTCACTTCAATCGATTTGTTCCAAATGAGTTGAACGTATCAAGGAAATGAGGTTGAGTGTTATATGACTTGTGGTTAAAACCTAAGTTATCCATTTCACATTCAAGGTTTTAACTTGAAGTGATGAGAACGACGTGTATTGAGGACCCAACAATCTTCATGGATGTGTAATTAACGCTTAGTAATGCGTTTGATGAATCATAAGAAAATTCCTTTCAATCGATTTATTCCAAAAGAGTTTTACGTATCAAGCAAATGAGGTTGAGTGTTACATGACTTGTGGTTAGAACCTAAGTTATCCATTTCACATTCAAGGTTTTAACTTGAAGTGATGAGAACGACGTGTATTGAGGACCCAACAACCTTCATGGACTCGTAATTAAGACTTCGTAATACGTTAATGAAGCATAAGAAAATTCACTTCAATCGATTTGTTCCAAAAGAGTTGAACGTATCAAGCAAATGATGTTGAGTGTTACATGACTTGTGGTTTGAACCTAAGTTATCCATTTCACATTCAAGGTTTTAACTTGAATTCATGAGTACGATGTGTAATGAGGACCCAACAATCTTCATAGACGCGTAATTAAGACTTAGTATTGCGTTTGATTAAGCATAAGAAAATTCACTTCAATCGAGTTGTTCCAAAATAGTTGAACGTATCAAGCAAATGAGGTTTAGTGTTACATGACTTGTGGTTAGAACATAAGTTATCCATTTCACATTCAAGGTTTTAACTTGAAGTGATGAGAACGACATGTTTTGAGGACCCAACAACCATCATGGACGCGTAATTAAGACTTAGTAATACGCTTGATGAAGTATAACAAACTTCACTTCTATAACAACCCCAGTAGGTCCGAGGCCAAAACATGACTCTTTTAGACTTATCCATATATCCTTACTAATTTTATTTAAGTTATACTTGTAACACCCGACATTTCGGCCAGGTGATTTTCTGACCATTTTCATTGTCACCCTCTTATTTAACCGTTATGATTTAAATTTAATGTTAAGACAAATTTATTACAAGTTGAGTAAAACTAGGTTAGGTGGCAGTTTTGTAATTAGAATCGATGGATTTAGTATAAATAGGAAATGGAAACCTTAAATCTCATTTATTGCCACTGTAGCCGACATTCCCTCTCGGCGATTCTTCTCCCAAGTTCTTGCTCTCGGCTACCAGAACTTTCCTCTGCCGACGACCGGTTTCGAGCTTGCTTTTCTCTGCAAATCCACACCCGAGGTATGAAATGGACAATGTAGTCATTCATTAGTAAATAGAGCTCTGTTCTCAGCTCGGCACTGAGTTCGGATTTTTAGCAGTGGCCGAGCAGTTTGTGATTTTCTTAATCTGAGAGTAGAAATGTCATCCCGAATCAATTCTGAGCATTTTAAGTAACCAACTCGGATTTAATCAATGGAAAAACCTGTCCACCTAGTTTCGGATTTCAGACTGCAGTGTGTCAAACAGAGGAATCGGAATGACTTTAGCTAATAGATCCTAGGGTGGTTTATGATTAGGACTACTAGGGCTTTGTTTTAACTACTGTAATGTACATGTTTTAGGTGAAGAAGTTAAAGAGAGGAAGTTCGGATTGCTAAGGAATCCAGGTAAGTGAATGTATTAAGATTTCCGGCCACTAGGGCCCTACACCGCAAGGGTATTAGGGAATCATTGAGATGTTAGCTTATTGACTATGACTTGTTATTTCCACGATATGAAGAAGCTATGTAAGTAAATGTAAAGTTACAGGATGTTCTACTTGTCGTTATGGTATGACTTTCCTCTATGAACCTCATGTCTATGCATCATGCCCACGTTTATGATTAAGTAGAGAACATGAAAAGTAAATGTAACCATGATTAAGTGCAGAACGGGGAAAAAGACTATATTATGTATGACTCGCGAATTCTCCCACTGGTGGAGGCCGAGTTAATGATTATGTATGACTCGCGAATTCTCCCACTGGTGGAGGCCGAGTTAATGATATGTATGACTCGCGAAATCTCCCACTGGTGGAGGCCGAGTAATGATATGTATGGCTCGCGAATTCTCCCACTGGGGAGGCCGAGTGATGTATCATGATTGCCGCGATAGGCAAATGATTATGTATGACTGCCGCGATAGGCAAATGACTATGTACCCCTGTCTGCCTCCCTCGTTCCCTGCCTTAATACATGTTATGTAAATGATAAAGATGAACATGAATGAAGAATGGTTTATGAATTATGTCCCTTTAAATTGTGTACTCATGTATATCTGTCAGCATGCATTCCTTACTAAGCATTAGGCTTATAGTTAAACCTTATGGTGTAGGTGAAGAAGGTTCAGGTGAGGATGTTATGTTCAAAGAGGATGCTTAAGGCTGGTTGCTGGAGGATGCTCAAGGTGACAGTGCAGGACTGGAGAGGCGATTTATGACCCCTGGTTTAAACTCTTATGTTACAGTATGTTAAAGGATATGGTAGTCTAAGTAGGATGAGATTATTTTAAAACGTTGAGCTTGAAACTGTCTAGTGGATCACTGAGTCAGGGAATGATTATGTAGATTTATGAATGATCTGCTGCTTAAGTCTTCCGCTATATGCGTTTGGATGAGTTGTCTTTTCTTCCAGTTGAAAGGAGTCCTTTGATGATTTAGTGTTCTCTACCGTAAGACGGAAGCTGGATGAGGCAATCTTCCGGCTGACGTCATCGGCAGATGCCGAATGTTAGAGTTTGATGGTTTAGTCTTCCGGCTGACGTCATCGGCAGATGCCGAAGGTTAATTGTTTGACGGTTTAGTCTTCCGACTGACGTCATCGGCAGATGCCGAAGGTTAATTGTTTGACGATTTAGTCTTCCGGCTGACGTCATCGGCAGATGCCGAATGTTAGAGTTTGATGGTTTAGTCTTCCGGCTGACGTCATCGGCAGATGCCGAAGGAATAGTTGATGATGGTTTAGTCTTCCGGATGACATCACCAGAAGACGAAAAATGTGTTTTGTCGATTAGCGACCGGATGATGTTTTAATTTAGCACGTGAGACCTACGTGTCCACCGGAAGATGTCTCCTTTTAGGCGATGTTAAGCGAGTCACGCGTAATGCACGTGATGACCGGACGACTAAATTTCTGAGGGTTGTCAACGCATGCAACCCATGCAAACCGAGTGGTATTATGTTAAGAGAATTGAGGGCATCTCCTCTTTTCCCGGAATTGTCAGGAAACCAATGACCGAGTCTAGTCGCTCGACTCTGTGAAAGTTTGAGCCGACGAGGTGTGGGAAGTCGGGCACGAGAGGGTTCGTTTTCCTTAACGGTTCTGCGTCTCTATTACCAGTTTAGAAAAAAAAATATATATATATATGTATAATGTGAAAGTCTGTTGTGAGATAGTAAGTGAATGTAATAATAGTAAAAGTCAGGCAAACGGTAAATGAAAGAATATGAATACGTGACGGCTCCTGGCCGGGGTCGTTACAATACTCCTTTATATATATATATTTTTTTAAAACATAACTTGGCTCAAGACATCACACAGCAATGAAATACATTAAACATCTACCGGCGAGCAGTTTAAAATGCTTTAGCCGATGAACAGGAACTTCAACTCTTAAACTGCATCTACCGATAGAGAAATAAACTTGCATCTGCCGGTCATATAACGACAGAACTCAATACTCATTCACTTGCTCCTGCCGATCGCTAAATAACAAGCACAGAGTTCGCTTCTGCCGGTAGTGAAAATCTACATCATCCGGAATTGAAACACACTACATCTGCCGATCGCTAGACGACAAAACAACTCTTATATCATCCGGTATTTGAAACACACTACATCTACAGATCGCTAGTCGGTAAAACAACTCTTATATCAACCGGTATTTGAAACATACTACATCTACCGATCGCTAGACGATAAAACAACTCTTATATCAACCGGTATTTGAAACATACTACATCTACCGATCGCTAGACGATAAAACAACTCTTCTATCAACCGGTATTTGAAACATACTACATCTACCGATTGCAAGACGACAAAACAACTCTTATATCAACGGTATTGAAACATACTACATCTACTGATAGACATGTGCCACCCATGTGTTTATTTAACACATCTTCCGATAGAAATCATCTATTGGTGGGTGCAAACTCCTAACATCTTCCGATAGGGAACATCTATCGGTGGATGCAAACACACACAGGCTTCAAACCTCATTGACTCAACACTCATATGAATAGAAATCAGAGACTCATCCAAAATTCTTATAGCGGAAGACTTAATTAAAATAACTCTTCCATATCCTTATAATCATCCCCGGAGTCAATAGTTAAACAGACAATTTCAAAAGCTCAATGTTAAAATATAATCTCATCCTACTTATACTTCCATATTTATAATCATCACTTAAATCATAAGAGCATTAACCAGGGGGTCTTGTTCGCCATCCAGCCACAGAATTGCTCCTTGAACACCTTCCAGCAACCAAACTTAGACATCTTCATTAACTTTGAGATCCTCACCTGGAAATTCGTCACCTACATCATGAGGTTTTAACTATAAGCCTAATGCTTAGTAAGGAATGCAAACTAACATGTATTCATGAATGTACAGTTGAGAGAAAACATGTTCATGATCATTTATCATTCTTGTTTCTGTTCATCGTTTTCATCATATGGATTAAGGGAGGATTTGTGCCGTAAAAGGGGGGTTGACAGTGATTTTGATCATATTCCCTTTCGGGTCGTTTTCATGGTCCCTCTTTGAATAATCTTGTTTGGGATAATATCTTGTTCATGGGGAAAACATGCTCATAAATCATTTTCGTATGCTTGAGGAGTAAATCATGATGCATGACATGAATGCTCTTAAATAATCAGACTATGGAAATTATCATACTAGACAGTTAACTTCATAGACTCTAACAGAACATCACATAACATAGTTCTTAAACATCCGTAAATCATCCAAATACAAACCATCTTACTAACTTAAAACAAACACCAACATAAGTAACAGACAATAGCTTAAATAACTTCTAATCATCGTATCAGTTTCTACCTAGCATCCTTATGATGTAGGGCCCTAATGGCCGGCAATCCTACATATTCACTTACCTGGTTTTCCTTAGCAACTTGAGCTCCTTTCCTTCAGACTTCTTCACCTAAAACATTACATTGTAGTAGTTAAAATAAAAATTCTAATAATCTAAACTCAAAACTAGTAAAGTCCTAACCAAGGAAGATTCCTAAAGATCTAACTTATCTCATTCAGACATTTTATTGAACAACTTGTACGCATAGAAATCCTAGTTTATCAGTAAGGGAAATCAGATTCTCTAACTACCCGAGCTCAGCCAACATTCATAATTACTACTTATTATCATCAAAATCATAAATACTACGTTAATAGCTAATAATACTCCTATTATATTCATTATTAGGCAAACCCGAATCTCAACCTCTAACTCAAACCAACACCTAAATGGATACTCAACAACTGCATTGTCAAAGCCTTACCTAGTAAGCTGAGTATCGGCGAGAAGGAAGAAGAGTCGGTCGTTGATGAAAGGGCTACTGGCTGAGAGAGAGCTCTGGAAGAAAACAAGAATCGCAGGGAGAATGTCGGCTACAGTGAGGTTTTAGTGAGGTTTAAGGTTTCCATTTGCTATTTATATTAATAAGATCCTTCCTAATTACCATTTTGCCACCTCAAAATTAGAAATCAAACAAACTTTGGCATTAAAATTAAATTCAAGCATTAATAATAAAGGTGACAGTTAATTCCGTTAAGAAAATCAACTGGCAGAGATTGTCGGGTGTTACAACTTCAATCGATTTGTTCCAAAAGAGTTGAACGTATCAAGCAAATGAGGTTGAGTGTTACATGACTTGTGGTTAGAACCTAAGTTATCCATTTCACAATCAAGGTTTTAACTTGAAGTGATGAGAACGACGTGTATTGAGAACCCAACAATCTTCATGGATGCGTAATTAAGACTTAGTAATGCGTTTGATGAAGCATAAGAAAATTCCTTTCAATCGATTTGTTCCAAAATAGTTAAAGGTATCAAGCAAATGAGGTTGAGTGTTACATGTCTGTGGTTAAAACCTAAGTTATCTATTTCACATTCAAGGTTTTAACTTGAAGTGATGAGAACGACGTATATTAAGGACCCAATAACCTTCATGGACGCGTAATTAACACTTAGTAATTACTTTGATGAAGGATATGAAAATTCACTTCAATAGATTTGTTCCGAAAGAGTTGAACGTATCAAGAAAATGAGGTTGAGTGTTACATGATTTGTGGTTAGAACCTAAGTTATCCATTTCACATTCAAGGTTTTAACTTGAAGTGATGACAATGACGTGTATTGAGGACCCAATAGCCTTCATGGACACGTAATTAAGACTTAGTAATTCGTTTGATGAAGCATAAGAAAATTCACTTCAATAGATTTGTTCTAAAAAAGTTGAACATATCAAGCAAATGAGGTTGAGTATTGCATGACTTGTGGTTAGAACCTAAGTTATCCATTTTACATTCATGGTTTTAACTTGAAGTGATAAGAACGACGTGTATTGAGGACCCAACAACCTTCATAGACGCGTAATTAAGACTTAGACATGCGTTTGATTAAGCATAAGATAATTCACTTCAATAGATTTTTTCCAATAAGTTGAACGTATCTAGCAAATGAGGTTTAGTGTTACATGACTTGTGGTTAGAACCTAAGTTATCCATTTCACATTTAAGGTTTTAACTTGAAGTGATAAGAACGACGTGTATTGAGGACTCAATAACCTTCAAGGTCGCGTAATTAAGACCTAATGCACTTGATGAAGTATAAGAAACATCACGTCAATCGATTTGATCCAAAAGAGTTGAACGTATCAAACAAATGAGGTTGAGTGTTACATGACTTGTGGTTAGAACCTAAGTTATCCATTTCAAATTCAAGGTTTTAACTTGAAGTGATGAGAATGACATGTATTGAAGACCCAATAAACTTCATGGACGCGAAATTATGACTTAGTAATGCGCTTGATGAAGCATAAGAAACTTCACTTCAATCGATTTGTTCCAAAAGTGTTGAACGTATCAAGCAAATGAGGTTGAGTGTTACATGACTTATGGTTAGAACCTTAGTTATCCATTTCACATTCGAGGTTTTAATTTAAAGTGATCAGAACGACGTGTATTGAGGACCCAACAACCTTCATGGACGCGTAATTAAGACTTAGTAATACGCTTTATGAAGCATAAGAAACTTCACTTCAATCGATTTGTTCCAAAAGAGGTGAACCTATCAAGCAAATGAGGTTGAGTGTTACATGACTTCTGGTTAGAACTTGAGTTATTCATTTCAAATTCAAGGTTTTAACTTAAAGTGAGGAGAAGGACATGTATTGAGGACCCAACAACCTTCATGGACGTGTAAGTAAGACTTAGTAATGCGCTCGATGAAGCATGAGAAACTTCACTTCAATCGATTTGTTCCAAAACTGTTGAACGTATCAAGCAATTGAGGTTTAGTGTTACATTACTTGTGGTTAGAACCTAAGTTATCCATTTCACATTCAAGGTTTTAACTCGAAATGATGAGAACGACGAGTATTGAGGACCTAAAAACCTTCATGGATGCGAAATTTAGACTTAGTAATGCGTGAAGTATAAGAAACTTCACTTCAATCGATTTATTCCAAAAGAGTTGAACGTATCAAACAAATGAAGTTGAGTGTTACATGGCTTGTAGTTAGAACCTAAGTAATACATTTCACATTCAAGGTTTTATCATGAAGTTAAAAGACCGATGTGTATTATGGACCCAAAAACCTTCATGGACGCGTAATTAAGACTTAGTAATGCGCTTGATAAAGTATAAGTATTTTCACTTCAATCGATTTGTTCCAAACGAGTTGAATGTATCAAGCAAATGAGGTTGAGTGTTACATGGCTTATGGTTAGAACCTAAGTTATAAATTTCATATTCAAGGTTTTATCATGAAGTGAAGAGAACGACGTGTATGAAGGACCCAAATACTATTATGGACGCGTAATTAAGACTTAGTAATGCGCTTGATGAAGCGTAATAAACTTCACTTCAATCGATTTGATCCAAAAGAGTTGAACGTATCAAGCAAATGAGGTTGAGTCCTAACATGACTTATGGTTAGAACCTAAGTCATCCATTTCACATTCAAGGTTTTAACTTGAAGTGATGAGAACGACGTATATGAGAACCCACCAACTATCATGGACGCGTAATTAAGACTTAGTAATGCGCTTGATGAAGCATAAGAAACTTAACTTCAAAAGATTTGTTCCAAAACAAGTGAACCTATCAAGCAAATGAGGTTGAGTGTTACATGACTTGTGGTTAGAACCTAAGTTATTTATTTCACATTCAAGGTTTAACTTCAAGTGAGGAGAACGACGTGTATTGAGGGCACAAAAACCTTCATGGACGTGTAATTAATACTTATTAATGCATTGATGAAGCATAAGAAAACTTAACTTCAATCGATTTGTTCCAAAACAATTGAACGTAATCAAGCAAATGAAGTTTAGTGTTACATTTACTTATGGTTAGAACCTAAGTTATCCATTTCTCATTCAAGGTTTTAAGTTAAAGTGATGAGAACGACGCGTATTAATGACCCAACAACTATCATGGAGCGTAATTAAACTTAGTACTATGCTTGACGAAGCATAAGAACTTCTCTTCAATTGATTTGTTCCAAAAGAGGGTGAACCTATCAAGCAAATGAAGTTGAGTGTTACTTACTTGTGGTTCTAACCTAAGTTTCTTCATTTCACATGAAGGTTTTCCCTCAAGTGAGTAGAACCTATGTGTTTAAGAACCAACCTCTGTCAAGGACTGCGTAATTCAGACTAGTAATGCATTTTTTATGAAGCAGAAAAAAACTTCACTTCAACGTTTTGTACCGAAAGTGTGAAACCTAGCAACAATGAGTTTGATGTTACATTACTTGGGATAGAACCTGAGTTATTCCAATTCCATTCAAGGTTTTTACGTGAAGTGGGAGAAAGACGTGTTTGCGACCCACAGACATTCATGGAACTCTTACCGATACTTTATTGGCGCTTGATGAAGTATTAAAATTTCACTTCCATCTCGATTTGTACCAAAATATTGGACGTATCATCAATAAGGTTGAGTAACATGGCAACTTGTGTTTTAAAACTAATTTAGCTTTTTTTTTCCATTTCACATTCAGGTTTTAACTGAGTGATGATAACAACGTGTTTGAGGACCCAACCAACCATCATGGACGCTATACGACTTAGTAGGCTCTTGAAGGAAGCATACGACACTTCACACTTCAATATGCTTTGTTCACACGAGTGACGATAAAGCAAATGAGGTTGAGGTTCCAAGACTGTGGTAAGACCCCAAGTTATCTATTTTACATTCGGTCTTTAACTTGAGTTCTTAGAGGACGTGTATGCGGATCCACCAACTAATCTGGCTGCGTAATTAACTTCGTAACGGCTCCTTGATGAGCATAGAAATTCACTCTCAATCGATCTTGTCCAAAAGAGTTGAACGGATCACAAATGGGTTTAAGTGTTACATTACTTGTGGTGAAACCTAAAAATCCATTTCCACACCATTCAGCTTTTACTTGAGTGATTCGAACGACGTGTATTGAGACCAACACTATCGTGGACGGTAAGTTACTCTTGGTATGCGTGATTAGTAATCAGAAACTTCACTTCCACAATCGATTTGTTCCAATAGGTAACCTATCAAAGCAATAAGTTTGAGTGTTGCTGACTTGTGGTTTGACCAAATTATCTATTTCACATCAAGGTTTCAACATGAAGTGATGAGAGGACGTGTATTGAGGACCCAACAACTTCATCGCCGCATAAGTAAGACTTATAATGCGCTTGATGAAGCAAGAGAACACACTTCTCGATTGTTCACAAAATAGTTGAACGTATCCAAGTAATGAGATTGTGTGTTACATGACTTGTGGTTAGAACCTAAGTGTATCATTTCACGTCAGGTTTAACTTGAAGTGAGCGACAATGGTAGTGAGGACCCAAACGACCTTTAGGACGCTTAACTATACTTACTAATTCTCTGATGGAGTATAAGAAAACTTCAACTTCAATCGATTTGTACCAAAAGAGTTTTACGTATCAACAAATAAGCTGAGTGTTTACTGACTTGGGTTATAACCTAATTATCCATTCAAATTAAAGTTTTTTAAATTGAAGTGAAATAGAACGATATGTTTGAGGACCCACAACTATCATGGACATGCCGTATTACGACTAGTAATTGCGCTTGATGAAGCGTAAGAAACATCACTTTCAATCGATTTATCCAAAAGATTGCACGTTTCAGCAAATAAGATTGATGTTACTGACTTTTGTTGAATACACCTAAGTTTTTTTTATTTCACTTCCAAGTGTTTAAACCTTCAAGTGAGAGAACGGGCGTGTATTGAGGGCCCACAACCGTCATGTACGTGTAATTTAATACGTATTATGTGCTTGATGAAGCCTAAGAACTTCACTTCACATCGCTTTGTTTCAAAACCTTAACCGTTCAAGCAAAGAGTTTAGTTTAGCATTACTTATGGTTAGAAACCTAGTTATCCATTTCTCATTCCGGTTTTACTTGAAGGATGAGACGACGGATTGAGTGCCCAACAACTACATGTACTTACTTAATAATTATACTTCGTGATGAGAAATAAGAAAACTTCTCTTCAATGGATTTGTTCCTAAAGGGTGAACCTAAATCAGCACATGAGTTTATTGTTTACTGAACTTGAGGTTCGAATCTAAGTTATTCTTTCACAATCAAGGTTTTCACTTAAAGTTGAGTAGAACTTGTTTATTGAGACCCACATCTTCTGGACGCGTTATGAAGACGTAAGTAATGCCTTTGATGAAGCAAAAAAACTTCACTTCATTGATTTTTTCCACAGAGGGACCTGTCAATCCAATGCGGTTGAGTTTTCAGACTTGGGTAGACTTGAGTTATCCAATCACATTCAGGTTTTGACTTAATTTGGATAACGACGTTTATTAGACCCAACAACCTTCATGGACGCTTAACTATACTTAGTAAGCCTTGATGAAGTATAAGAATTTCACTTCCATCTTGTACAAGAGTTTGGAACGTATCACGCAAATAATGTTGAGTGTTTACATTACTTGTTGTTAACACCTAGTTTCTTCCATTTAAGGTTTTAACTTGAAGTGAGAGAGCGACGTTTATTAGGACCCAATACCATCATGGACGCGTAATTAAGACTTAGTAAAAGCTCTTGATGAAGCCTAAAGAAACTTCACTTTATATTATTTGTTCCAAAGAGTGAACGTATCAACAATGAGGTTGAGTTTACAGACTTTGGTTTAGACACCGAGTCTCCATTCAACATTCGGTTTTTAACTTGGAGTGATTAGAACGACGTGTATGAGGATCCACACCTATATGGCGCGTAATTAAGACTTAGTACTGCACGTGAAGAAGCTAGAAACTCACAAAATAAGTTGAACGTATCAAGCAAATGAGGTGATGTTCATGAACTTGTGGTTAGAACCTAAAATTATCTATTTCACATTCAAGGTTTTACTTGAAGTGATTAGAACGACGTGTATTGAGGACCCAACATGTAAGGACCTGGGTTGTACGGATTTTGGATTAAATATTATATAATATTTTTTATATATGTGGCATTTTGGTAAATAAATAGTCAAAATCAGTTCCGTTTCACGAAAAGAAAGCTATACGATCCTAACGATAAATTGTAAATTTAGGGAAAATTTAGGAAATTTTCGAAATAATAACACTATATTCCGAGTAATTACTTTATCGGTAAGTAAGAAGGACGTTTTTAGTAAAAATAGTAAACAAGGTCAGTTTGCGATATGGACAGTTATAAATCTGAATAAATAAGTTGGACATATGGTGAAATAAAGGAGATTTGATGAAACCGAATACTAGACGATTAACGACCGAATGACGAAGTTATATAAAAATCAAAGAAGGGCAAAATGTCTTTGGTCAAGTCAATTATTTATTAAAAAAACCAAATTTTCTTCTCTATCAGCACTTAACGAAAATTTGTTCGTCTTCTTGTTCTCTCCCTCGTCTCTCGATTTTCTATCTGGTAGCGGCGTTCTCTCACGCAAATTCCGACCGATAGTGCCCGATTGATCCGTTTCCTTGCGTTTTACTCTCCTTTCTTCAACTAGGTATGATTATATAGTTGCGGACTTTAGATTTTGGTTTGCGTAGGTTAGAGTTATACGTTTAGGGGTTTCATTTAGGTTTTGTTAAAAATGTCGACTTAGGGTTCGTAATTAATCTATTTATCGTGTTAAGGATATTAACGGAATATTGAAACGTTATGGGACGAATTAAACTGATTTGTGAAAAAGTTAAAATAGGGATTTTCGGTTTTTAGTGAAAAAAACCCGTGTAATGGTGAATTGAGGTGCCGAGCGTGAATTGCTCGAATTAAAGCCAATGAATTGGATTAGAATTTAGGAAGTTCCTTAGTTAAGTTTTGTTAATTGGACGTTTAATAGCTCAAATGGTTTAACGGTGAGTCGTGTGTTTGCCTTAGGAACGGACTTCGTGGTCAGAGCCGAGATTCAGCGCGTCAGGTAAGTTTCGTGCTTACTCTGGCCGATGGCCTCCACGTACATCATGTCGCGTCGAGGGGCTCAGTGGAGTGTTGTTTGTTTATATGTTGGGTGGGGAGTTAGGTTCGTTGCTATAGTTTTGTTATTTGTCTTGATGGTAGTGTAGTGATGTTACTTTCTGCTTATTAACTGTTCATGCATCACGTAATATTCAAATGTCATGAAACTGAATTTCCGCACATTTTTTTAAGGACAAAGAAACGAAACTCTGTAGTAATTCTACGTAATCTGGATCTTTTTTTTAAAATATAATCTGTCCCTGATCGGCTTAAGAACAGAACGCGACCAACTTTGTACCAATGAAAGATTACGAGTAGTATGCCGGTGTTCAATAGGGTGTGACTTGTGACACCGCGAATGAATTGCCTGCGAACAATATAAATATGCAGAAATAATGAGACAAAAGGTTTGTTACGCCGTGCGACACTAGCCCGTTAGGGGCCACGCCCAGGATATAAAAATAATTTCTTTGAGTTCACACAGTTACAAGACAATCAGACTTATACGAATAAGACTACCTATATCTTTGTCGCGCTCGGGCTAACTTCCCCAGAGAAACTATTTTTGCGAGATCCCTCGACTTATAGAACGACCTATACCGAGCTCTAGAAAAACAAGATCCCCTGTTTTGATTTCTCCCAGAATCAATGTATGGCAAGATCCCCTCACTCACAGATCAAGAATGGAAAACGCTCCCTTGTCTAAAAATAAAACTCTCCCGAGTTCGAGGCAGCCTCCTCGAGACTGAGCTTCAATGAAGACCAAGAAATTCTCCTGGGACACCCTCTGGAACACCAACAGGTTGTCTTGGGAGCAATACACCACACACTCACTAAAGCGATGCAATCCATAACATAAGAAGACGGTGTAAAACAATCACAGACCAAAACGTAGAACGTTGCGATAGTGAAAGAAAAGCGACGGCACAAGAACAAATAAACCTTTCACGAGAAAAAAACAAAAAACGCCATCGTCCGTCAGTTTCCATAAAACGAAAGTTTAAGCTTAAATAACCTGGTAACTTCCATATCTCGATAAGAACAGTTACCAAATTGGATATGACGACGCAAGAAATAAGGAAAAAAAATCTTAACAAATTCGGTGTGTGACCACACCGTGTGACACTGAGGAAAGTATTCCAACAAATTAGAATATTCGCCCAAAAAATAGGAAATCATCCCATTAATAATG
>CM039511.1:37504230-37528484 GCA_022432975.1 Begonia masoniana
GGCATTCAACGGTGGATTTGTCAATTTTTAAACGTATCCATGCCGTTCGGTTTTACGAAAGTTTATGTATGTTGAGTTTGTTTTTATTTTCGTGATTGGATGCCATGAAAAATGAGATAAGTTTTGTAAGGTGTTGAATATTTAAGGAATAATTAATTCTGTTTGCCTCTAGGAAATTTGAGATCCATAGAGCCCAATCTGGGGTTTCTGCGCTCCTGGAATATCCAAGCATGCAGCGATCGTCGCTGGCGCTGCCAAGCGATTGATCATGTGCCGGGTATCGCTTCCAGCTATCATTCCGCTGGGCAGCAGATCGCTGCCAGCGATCGGTCGTGGGCACCGCGTCGATGCCATCGTCGATCGCCCTCCTCTGTTGTTCTACTTTGACCCGTCTGCCCTCCCCTGTTTCTGTTTCAACTTAATGTTTTATTAAATGTTTTTAATTTTTATTTAATTACTAAAGGTTTTGTTTTATGGTTTAAAACGAGATTACATTTCTATTTCGTTTTGAATTGATTTCGTTCGTAGGATTAGGTTTATAATCATGTCAAACATCAAATAATATAATATGTACGGTAACTATTACGTTTTTAGTAGGGGACGTTACACAACAATATCATGGACACTTAATTACTCTTAGTAAGGCGCTTGGTGAATATAATAAGAAACTTCACTTCAATCGATTTGGTTCCAAAAGAATGGTAAACCTATCAAGCAATGAGGTTGATGTTGTCAGGACTTGTGGTTTGAAACCAAAGTTAATCTATTTAATTTCAAGATTGCAACATGAAGTGATGAAACGCTTGTAATTGAGGACCCAACAACCTTCATGGTAATGCGTAATTAGACTGGAGTAATGCGCTTGAATGACAGTATAGAACTTCCTTCATCGATTTGTCCAAAATAGTTGAACGGATCAGTAAGATTATTTTACATGACTGGTGGGTTAGACCTAAGTTATCCAATTACACTTCAAGGTTTTAAATTGAAATGAGAGACGTTAGTAAGGACCCAACAACCTTCTTGGAGCGCGACTATACTTAAGTAATGCGCTGGATGAAGTATACGAAAACTTCACTTCAACGATTTGTACCAAATGATTTGAACGTATCAGCAATAGGTTGAGTTTTACATGACTTGTGGGTTAGAACCTAATTTCAACTTCACATTCAAGGTGTTTAACTTGAGTGATGAAACGACGGTATGAGAACCCAACAACCATCATGGAGGCATAATTACCTTAGTAATGCGCTTGATGAAGCATAAGCATCACTTCATCGTTTTTCCCAAAGAAGTTGAACGTAGCAGCAATGAGATTGCTGTTATATGCTTGTGGTTAGAACCTACGTTATTCCATGTTCACATTCACGGTATTAACCTTAAAGTGAATGAGAACGACGGTATTGGCAGCTACAAACGTCTGGACGCGTAATTAAGACATACTATTCGTTTGATGAGCCATAAAAAATTCCCTCGATAAATTTGTTCCGAAAAAGTTGAAAGTATCAAGCAATGAGTTAGTGTTACATTAATTGTGGTTAGAACCTAAAGTTATGGTTGCACATTCATAAGTGTTTGAACGTATCAAGCAAATGAGGTTTAGTATTACAGGCCTAGTGTTTATAACCTAAGTTATCCATTTCACATCTCAGATTTTAATTTTAACTTGAAAGGATGACAACGACATGTATTGGGACCAACAACCTCAATGATGCATATTAAGGCCTTAGTTATGCGCTTGATGAAGTATAAAAACTTCACTTCATCGATTCATTTCAAAAGAGTTGGAAAACGTATCAAGAACACATGAGTTAAGTGTTACATTGCTTTTGTCGTTAAAACCTAAGTTTATTTCCACAGTTCAAGTTTTAATCATGAAGTGTGAGAAGACGTGAGTGAGACCCAAAAACTCAGTGACGCTTATTAAGACTTGTAATGCGCTTGATGAAGCAGATAACTTCCTTCAATCGTTTATTGCAAAAGGGGTGAACGTATCAAGACAATGAGGTTTAGTGTTACATTACTTGTGAATTAGAACCTAAGTTATCCATTTCACAACATGTTTTAACTTGAAGTTGATGAGAACGCGCGTTACTTGAGGACCCAACAACTATCATGGACGTGTAATTAAACTTAGAATGCCTTGATTGAAGCATAAAAACTTAACTCCAATCGATTTGTTCCAAAAAGAGGTTAACCTTTAAAGCAAATGATGTGAGTGTTACTGACTTGTGTTAGAACCTGAGTTTCATTTCACATTCAAGGTTTTTAACTGAAGTGAGGAGAACGACGTGTATTGAGGCCCAACAACCTTCATGGACGTGTAATAAGACATTAGTATGCTCTGAGGGGAAGCTGGGAGAAACTTCACTTCAATCGATTGTTCCAAAACAGTTGAAGGTATCAGGAAATGAGTTTAGTGTTACATTCCTTGAGGTTAGAACCTGAAGTTTCCATTTTCACATTCCAGGTTTTTAAATCGATGATAGAACAACGTGTATGAGTATACAAAAACCTTCATGAAGTATAATAAACGTCACTATTCAATCGATTTGTTTCCAATAGAGTTGAACTCATCAGAGCAATGAGTTGAGTGTTACATGGCTTTTAGTTAGAACTAAGGTATACATTTCCCTTTCAGGTTTTATCATGAAGAGAAAAGAACGACGTGAATTAAGGACCCAAAAACTCTTATTGACCCGTAATTCAGAGTTAGTAATGTGCTTGAGGAAGCTAAGAAACTTCACTTCAATCGATTTGTTCCAAAATAGTTGAACGTATCAAGCAAATGAGGTTGAGTGTTTTATTGACTAATAGAACCTAAATTCATCCATTTCACTTCGAGCTTTTACTTGAAGTGATGTGACGACGTGTATTGAGACCCACAACTATCTGGACGCGTAATTAATTCTTAGTAATGCGCTGATGAGCATATATAAACGTCACTTCATCGATTTGTTCCAAACAGTTGAACTATCAAGCAAATGAGTTGATGGTTTTACATGACTTGTGGGTAGAACGTAATTTATCAACTTCACATTTAGGGTTTTAACTTAAAGTGAGGAGAACGACAACGGTATTTAGGCCACAGCCTTCATGGACGTGGCATTAAGAAGACTTAGTATGCGCTTGATGAGCATAAGAACTTCACTTGAATTGATTTGTTTACAAAATAGTTGAACGTATCAGCAAATGAGTTTCTTGTTACATTACTGTGTTAGAACCTAAGTTATCCATTTCACATTCAGGTTTTACTTGATTGATGATACGATGCGTATTAAGGACCCAACAACTATCATGGACGCGTAGTTAAGACTTAGTAATCGCTTGATGAAGCATAAGAAACTTAACTTCAATCGATTTGTTCCAAAGAGGTAAACCTATCAAGCAAAAGAGGTTGAGTGTTGCAGGACTTGTGGTTTGAACTGAAGTTTTCTATTTCACCTTTCAAGTTTCAACATGATGTGATGAGAACGACGTGTATTGAGGACCCAACAACCTTCATGGATGCGTAATAAGACCTTAGTAATGCGCTTGAGAGTATCAGAAACTTCACTTCAATCGATTTGTTCTAAACTAGTTGAACGTACAGTATGAGATGTGTGTTACATGACTTGTGGTTAGCCCTACGTTATCTCCATTTCACGTTCCAATGGTTTAAACATGAAGTTAATGAGACAAGTGTATTGAGACCCAACAACCTTAGGCGGCTTAACAATACTTAGTAGTGCGCTTGATGAAGTATAAGAAACTTTCTTCACTATTTTTTACCAAAGAGTTGTAAAACGTATCAAGTCAATAAAGTTGAGTGTTACATGACTTGTGGTTAACCAAGTTATCCATTTCACATTCAAGTTTTTACTCTTGAGCTGACGAATCGACGTGTATTGAGTACCCCCACTATTCATGACGCGTAATTAATACATAGTAATCGCTTGATGAAGCCTAAAACATCACTTCAATCATTTGTTCCAAAAGAGTTGAACTATCAGCAAATGAGGTTGATGTACTTGACTTATAGTGAACCTAATTCACCTTTCACATTCGGCTTTTACTTGAAGTGATGTGACGACGTTTATTAGGACCCAACAACTATCATGACGCTTAATGAAGTCTTAGTAATGCCTTGAGAAGCATAAGAACCTTCACTTCAAAATCGATTTGTTCCAAAACAGGTGAACCTATCAACAAATGAGGTTGAGTGTTACTACTTGTGGTTGACGTAGTTATTCACTTCACATTTAGGGTTTTAAACTTAAGGAGGGAACGACGTGATTTAATGGCCACACAGCGCTTCTGATAACGTTTAATAAGACTTAGTAATGCGCTTGATAAGCATAAGAAACTTCACTTGAATTGATTTGTTACAAAATAGTGAACGTATAAGCAAATAGGTGTAGTGTACATTACTTGTGTTTGAACCTACGTTATCCGCATTTCACATTCAAGGTTTTAACTTGCATTGATTATCCGATGCGTATTAGACCCACACTATCATGGACGCGTAGTTAAGACTTAGTAATACGCTTGATGAATCATAAGACACTAAACGTCATCGATTTGTTCAAAAGAGGTAAACCTATCAAGCAAAAGAGGTTGATTGTTGCAGACTTGTGTTTTGAACTGAAGTTTTCCTATTTCTTTCAAGTCAACATGATGTGATGAGACGACGTGTATTGAGGACCCAACAACCTCATGGTGCGTATTAAGACTAGTAATTTGCGCCTTGTGATGAGTATAAGAACTTCACTTCAATCGAGTTGTTCTAAAAATAGTTGCAACGTATCAAGAATGAATTGTGTTTTCATGACTTGTGGTTAGAACTAAGTAATTCCATTTCACTTCAAGGTTTTAACATGAAGTTTGAGAAACAAGGTTATTGAGACCCAACAACCTAATGATGCTTTAATATACTTAATAATGCGCTTGAAATGATTATAGAACTTTACTTCAATCGTTTGTACCAAATGAGTGTAACATCAAGCAAATAAGGTTTGGTGTTACAGTGACTTGGTGGTGAGACCTAGAGTTATCCAGTTCACATTCCAGGTTTTTTAACTTGAAGCTGACTAGATCGACCGTAGTGAGTACCCAACACTATCCTGGCCGTAATTAAGACATAGTAACGCTGATGAAGCATAAGAACCATCACTTCAATCGATTGTGTCCAAAAGAGTGGAACGTATCAACAAAATGTGATGTGAGTGTTACATGACTTGTGATAGAATCAAGTTATCCATTTCACTTCAGGTATTATCTGAAATTGATGAGGAACGACGTGTATTGAGGGATCTAACAACCTTCATGGACACGGAATTAAAACTTAGTAACCGTTTGATGAAGCATAGAAAATTCACATGCAATAGCTTTGGTCCGATGAAGAGTTGAAAGATCAAGCAAATGAGGTGATGTTACATTACTTGTGGTAGAACCTAAGTTTCCATTTCACATTCCATAAAAATTAGGGAACGATCAAGCAAATGAGGTTGAGTATACCTGACTTGTGTTTATAAACCTACGTTACTCTATGGTTCACATTCAAGATTTTGACTTGCTGTTTATGACAACGACGTGTATTGAGGACCAAACAACCTTTCATAATAGCGTAATTAACGACTTAGTTACTGCGCTTGATGAAGTTATAACTACATTCACTTCAATCAATTCATTCCCAAAGAGTGAAATGTATCAAGCACATGAGGTTAAGTGTTACATGACTTGTGGTTTAGCACCTACAGTTATACATTTCACATTCAAGGTTTTATCATGAAGTGATGAGAACGCTGTGTATTGAGGAACCCAAATAAATCCTTCATTGACGGCACGGTCATTAAGACTTTTAGTAATGCGGCCTTGATGAAGGCATAAGAACTCACTTCAATCGGTTTATTGCAAAAGGGTTGAACTTATCAAGGAAAATTCGGGTTTACTGTTAACATTACTTGTGATTCGGAACCTACGTTATCCATTCACATCAAGTTTTAACTTGAAGTGATGAGAACGACGTGTATTGAGAACCCAACGACTATCATGGACGCGTAATTAAGACTTAGTAATACGCTTGATGAAGCATAAGAAACTTCACTCTAATCGATTTGTTCCAAAAGAGGTTAACCTGTAAGGCAAATGAGGTTGAGTGTCACATGACTTGTGTTTATAAGCTGAGTTATTCATTTCACATTCAAGGTTTTAACTTGAAGTGAGGAGAACGACATGTATTGAGTACCCAACAACCTTCATGGACGTGTAATTAAGACTTAGTAATGCACTTGATGAAGCTTGAGAAACTTCACTTCAATCGATTTGTTCCAAAACAGTTGAACGTATCAAGCAAATGAGGTTTAGTGTTACATTACTTGTGGTTAGAACCTAAGTTATCCATTTCACATTCAAGGTGTAACGACCTTCATACTAGTCCTAATTCCCGTACGAAATTCTTCTTTTTTCTTTTATGCTTAGCGTTAGGTGGATAACAATTTAATAAAACGTTTAAAATAATTACAAAACAATTATTTAAACCAATACGTACACAAACACCTACAAAATACAACCTCACCATTTCACTAACACAATTCTATTTTTACCACAATTTCTATCAACATCACAAACATACACCTCACAATACAACTTAACATCAAGCACCCGATACTCATACGTCTTCCGAAATACCACCCCAAAACCGACTCGAAACGCCACTATAACAAAGTACATTTTCATGAAAATAAACTGCTTGGTTTCGTTTAAAAGTTTAACATAACCTCCTGTTTCAAAGAAAACACCAAGCAATTCCATATCATTCAAATAACTAATTCAACAAAACGTTTTATAAAACAGTTAGCCAACACATCTGTACATCAATCTATCAGCTAACCAGAACCAAACATCCTAATATGTTAAACTATACAGTTTCATTTAACTAACGCATCATTAACCCCAAACCTCTCAATACCTTTACTTACATCCCCACATGTCAAAATGCGCACCGACTGCTCAGCACACTCCTACGGGCCATCTTTCTTCAACTGATCATTTCCCGGGTGGAGGGATCTCGTAGTCACCTGTATCAGGATCACCTACACCATACAGACACCTATGAGATGCGTGCAGTGTAACACCCGACATTTCGGCCAGGTGATTTTCTGACCATTTTCATTGTCACCCTCTTATTTAACCGTTATGATTTAAATTTAATGTTAAGACAAATTTATTACAAGTTGAGTAAAAATAAGTTAGGTGGCAGTTTTGTAATTAGAATCGATGGATTTAGTATAAATAGGAAATGGAAACCTTAAATCTCATTTATTGCCACTGTAGCCGACATTCCCTCTCGGCGATTTCTTCTCTCCCAAGTTCTTGCTCTCGGCTACCAGAACTTTCCTCTGCCGACGACCGGTTTCGAGCTTGCTTTTCTCTGCAAATCCACACCCGAGGTATGAAATGGACAATGTAGTCATTCATTAGTAAATAGAGCTCTGTTCTCAGCTCGGCACTGAGTTCGGATTTTTAGCAGTGGCCGAGCAGTTTGTGATTTTCTTAATCTGAGAGTAGAAATGTCATCCCGAATCAATTCTGAGCATTTTAAGTAACCAACTCGGATTTAATCAATGGAAAAACCTGTCCACCTAATTTCGGATTTCAGACTGTAGTGTGTCAAACAGAGGAATCAGAATGACTTTAGCTAATAGATCCTAGGGTGGTTTATGATTAGGACTACTAGGACTTTGTTTTAACTACTGTAATGTACATGTTTTAGGTGAAGAAGTTAAAGAGAGGAAGTTCGGATTGCTAAGGAATCCAGGTAAGTGAATGTATTAAGATTTCCGGCCACTAGGGCCCTACACCGCAAGGGTATTAGGGAATCACTGAGATGTTAGCTTATTGACTATGACTTGTTATTTCCACGATATGAAGAAGTTATGTAAGTAAATGTAAAGTTACAGGATGTTCTACTTGTCCTTATGGTATGACTTTTCTCTATGAACCTCATGTCTATGCATCATGCCCACGTTTATGATTAAGTAGAGAACATGAAAAGTAAATGTAACCATGATTAAGTGAAGAACGGGGAAAAGACTAACGCGAATTCTCCCACTGGTGGAGGCCGAGTAATGATATGTATGGCTCGCGAATTCTCCCACTGGTGGAGGCCGAGTTAATGATATGTATGACTCGCGAAATCTCCCACTGGTGGGGGCCGAGTAATGATATGTATGGCTCGCGAATTCTCCCACTGGGGAGGCCGAGTGATGTATCATGATTGCCGCGATAGGCAAATGATTATGTATGACTGCCGCGATAGGCAAATGACTATGTACCCCTGTCTTCCTCCCTCGTTCCCTGCCTTAATACATGTTATGTAAATGATAAAGATGAACATGAATGAAGAATGGTTTATGAATTATGTCCCTTTAAATTGTGTACTCATGTATATCTGTCAGCATGCATTCCTTACTAAGCATTAGGCTTATAGTTAAACCTTATGGTGTAGGTGAAGAAGGTTCAGGTGAGGATGTTATGTTCAAAGAGGATGCTTAAGGCTGGTTGCTGGAGGATGCTCAAGGTGACTGTGCGGGACTGGAGAGGCGATTTATGACCCCTGGTTTAAACTCTTATGTTACAGTATGTTAAAGGATATGGTAGTTTAAGTAGGATAAGATTATTTTAAAACGTTGAGCTCGAAACTGTCTAGTGGATCACTTAGTCAGGGAATGATTATGTAGATTTATGAATGATCTGTTGCTTAAGTCTTCCGCTATATGCGTTTGGATGAGTTGTGTTTTCTTCCAGTTGAAAGGAGTCCTTTGATGATTTAGTGTTCTCTACCGTAAGACGGAAGCTGGATGAGGCAATCTTCCGGCTGACGTCATCGGCAGATGCCGAATATTAGAGTTTGATGGTTTAGTCTTCCGGCCTTCGTCATCGGCAGATGCCGAAGGTTAATTGTTTGACGGTTTAGTCTTCCGGCTGACGTCATCGGCAGATGCCGAAGGTTAATTGTTTGACGGTTTAGTCTTCCGGCTGACGTCATCGGCAGATGCCGAAGGTTAATTGTTTGACGGTTTAGTCTTCCGGCTGACGTCATCGGCAGATGCCGAAGGAATAGTTGATGATGGTTTAGTCTTCCGGATGACGTCACCGGAAGACGAAAAATGTGTTTTGTCGATTAGCGACCGGATGATGTCTTAATTTAGTACGTGAGACCTACGTGTCCACCGGAAGATGTCTCCTTTTAGGCGATGTTAAGCGAGTCACGCGTAATGCACGTGATGACCGGACGACTAAATTTCTGAGGGTTGTCAACGCATGCAACCCATGTGAACCCGAGTGGTATTATGTTAAGAGAATTGAGGGCATCTCCTCTTTTCCCGGAATTGTCAGGAAACCAATGATCGAGTCTAGTCGCTCGACTCTGTGAAAGTTTGAGCCGACGAGGTGTGGGAAGTCGGGCACGAGAGGGTTCGTTTTCCTTAATGGTTCTGCGTCTCTATTACCAGTTTAGAAAATAAAAAAAAATATATGTATAATGTGAAACTCTGTTGTGAGATAGTAAGTGAATGTAATAATAGTAAAAGTCAGGCAAACGGTAAATGAAAGAATATGAATACGTGACGGCTCCTGGCCGGGGTCGTTACAATTGTGGTATCAAAGCAAAACCAGGTTCTAAAACCGATTCTGCAGACTGCCTTCCAGCACTGACTGTCACTTGAGCACACCTCAGCAACTGTAAGTGTTTATGATTTCATGTATGTCATTAAGTTAAATTATGTCTGAAATGATTTGTCTAGGAATCCCAAAATGGTTAGAGGTCAACAGAGAGAGAGCAATGAGGATAGCAATGCTATTGCTCAGTTGATTGAGTTGGTCATGCGCCAATCTCACCAGATAGAACGACTGATGACAGCTAGGGAAGAACAAGGCAACTCCAACACTAACGCAACTCATGACCATGGGGGTGAGCGCTTTCACCGGCTTCGACCCCCGGTGCTTAATGGGTATGTTTCAGATCCTATTCACGCTGAGGAGTGGATCCGAAAGATTGAAGACATGTTTAAGTATGCAAAGGTTGACGAAGGGGATAAGGTCACCTATGCTGTCTTCCATTTGGAGTTAAGTGCAAGGCATTGGTGGGACTCGATCCAGAGCACCGCTAATGCCGAAGCTATGACCTGGGGGATGTTCAAGACTGCCTTCTTTGACAAGTACTTCAATAGGACTGTTCGGGCCAATAAGAAGAAGGAGTTCATGAATCTACGACAAACTGGCTCTGTGACGGATTATATATGTGAATTTGATGCTTTATCACGGTTTGCTCCCCGTATGATTGAGGATGAGGAAGATAAGATTTACCAGTTTGTTCAGGGACTGAAGCCAAGTCTGTACATGAAAGTGAAGACTGCCGGGATACATAATGTACCTTATGGTGAAGTGACGGCTAAGGCCTTGGAGCTAGAAGAGGCAGAGATGACAGCATATGCACAGCGCGAACAGCCAAAGAAACTCGTGAAGGACACACAGCCGCCACCACGTCAGAACAAAGGTTGGCAGCCACGACAGAACAGGGGACCACAGCAACAACAGCATGGAATGAAGAGGCCCCTCGACCAGAATGATGACCAGGGAAAAGGAAAGAGACCTCTGGCGCCCCTATGCCCTACATGTCAGAGGAACCACCCTGGTGAGTGCAAGCTGCTTTCTGGCCGGTGTTTCAGGTGTGATAAGACCAGACACATGGTCAGAGATTGCCCCATGCTGCCAGACCCGAACCGTGCAAGGGTTGTACCCAGAGTGTATGCGATGATGGAAGACGAGGGAGCTGTTCAGCATACAGTCATATCAGGTACCATCATGATCTGCGGTTTTGCTGCTTATACACTTATTGATACAGGGGCCACACACTCGTTTATATCAACCTTGTTTGTATGCAAACATAGCATAGGACCCTCACCAGCTGAAAGGTTATATAGTGTTGTGTTGCCATCAGGGAAGTCCCTACATTCAGAGCAGATTGTTAAGGGTGACGTCGTGTCCTTAGGGGATAAGAATCTCTATGCGGAATTAATTGTCATTAACATAAAAGGGTATGAAGTGATATTAGGAATGAATTGGTTATTTAGACATCATGCTACGATAAGTTGTCGATCTGGAATAGTTGATTTTAGACCCCCAAATGATAACCATTATTCCTTCCAAGCTATTCCTAAAATAAGTAAGATACCAATTATATCCTCACTAGAAATATACCGAATGCTGAGATGTGGTTGTGAGAGCTACCTGGCTAGTGTAATAGATGACCGGGTGAAGAATAAAATTGAGCTTCAGGATATTCCTATAGTCCGAGAGTTTCCCGAGGCATTCTTAGATGATTTACCGGGTATACCACCCGATAGAGAGATAGAGTTTGTAATTGACACATACCCCGAGGCATCACCTGTATCTAAGAATCCTTATCGTATGGCACCTGTTGAGTTGAAAGAATTGAAGGTTCAACTGCAGGAATTGGTTGACAAGGGATTTATTCGCCCCAGTAGTTCTCCTTGGGGTGCACCAGTCTTATTTGTAAGGAAGAAGGATGGTTCTCTTAGAATGTGCATAGACTATAGGGAACTAAATAAGTTGACAATCAAGAATAGGTACCCCTTACCTAGGATTGATGACTTGTTTGACCAATTGCAAGGAGCCAAGGTATTTTCGAAGATAGATCTACGTTCGGGTTATTACCAACTGAAGGTTAAAGAAGGAGATATACCAAAGACAGCCTTCAGAACCCGCTATGGACATTATGAGTTCTTAGTCATGTCGTTTGGGTTGACAAACGCCCCTGCAGCCTTCATGGATTTAATGAACCGTGTGTTTCGTGAGTATTTGGATAAGTTTGTGATTGTGTTCATAGATGATATCTTGATATACTCTCGAACTGTGGCCGACCATGAAGAACATTTGAAAGTAGTTTTGTAATATCCGGTTTGTACGGACCTTTGATTATATTATTATTATATTATTAGTGGCATTTTTGGTAAATATATCAAATCAGGTCCGTTTCACAAAAAGAAAGCGTCATTACGATTCTAACGAATAATAAGAATTTTAAGGAATTTACGGAAATTTTCGGAGATCAAACACTATATTCCGAGTAAATACACTTTTCGTAATGTAAAAGACGTTCTCGTAAAAATAGCGAACGAGGTCCAAATTGCGAACGGACAGTTTTAATAAATCCCTGGCAATGAATAAAAGTTATTGGCAAAATATGGAACTTTCGAGAATCTGAATAGTTGGACGATTAACGAAACGAACGACGAAACGAATAGAATTAAGTGAGAAGGGCAAAATGGTAATTTGCAAATCAATTTTTATTTAAACATCACAAATCTCTCTTTTTCCTCACTTTCTCTCTTTCTTTCTTTTCTCTCTGGATCGCACGAACAGAGAAGGAAAAGCTTCTCGGCCGCCGGCGTGTTTCCTCCGTTCCGACTCCGTTCAAGCTCTGTTTCTCCTCCGTCCTTCACGTTTTCTTCCTCTCTCGCTACCCTCGGTATGTAGCTTTAGTCTTCGGTCGTTTATTTCGAGTTTTGGTTCGATTTAGGGTTAGGGTTTAAATTAGCTTTTCCGTTAAAAACGCGATTTAGGCTTCGTAATTAATAGGTTAGCCGTAATTAAGTATATGTTGAACATATTGGACGTTATTGGACGAAGAAAAGTCAATTTGCGAAAAAGTTATAAATTGGTAAAAATGTCGAGTTTTTAGAAAAAACTCGTAATTAGAGATGTCGGATTATAAAGCTTTAATTGACGTTCGCAATACTCTAAATAGCTAAGTGGAGAATTTAGGAGAATTCGTTAGTTAAGGATTTTTGTAAATTGGACGTTTATAAGTTAAATTGGGTTTAACGACAAATATCGTGTTTTACCTCAGACACGCGACTCCAGTGGACGAAGCTTGAGATCCAGCGCACTCAAGGTAAGTTCTCGTGACTTGCTTGACCGAAAGGTCTACACCATACCTCGTCGTCGTATCAAGGATCTTTGAGGGTTCCTTGTTTTACGTTGTTTAGGTTGGGTAGCTAGGTTATGTTGTATTGTCTGGTTAATATGTATGTTGTTTGTTTACTTTCCGCTGATATGAACTGTTCATGCATCACGGTTTTCGAAAGTCATGAAAAGGAATTTCTGCACGTGTTTTTAAGAAAAGGAACGTATATCTGAAATGAAATCTGTAACGAAATCTGAATGAATAAACGTAATCTGTCTGTATTTGGTCACGCGGGATGGGGCTCAGGCACGGCTGTGCGTGTTGCAAGCGTGTACCCCCCCTCTCTAGGTGGAAAGGGTAGTCCGACCGCTGGATGGGCCCTCTCCGCTTAGTGGGTAGAGGTTTCGGTGACAATTCTGTCTGTCTGTGACGTAATGAATCTGTAATCTGTAATTCTGTATCTGTAATCTGAATCTGAGCATGATTTCTGAATGGCATACGCACGCATGCATCTGCATTTACGTAGCTTACTGAGATTTCAATATCTCATATGTGTCTGTATGGTGTAGGTGATCTGCTAGGTGACGTAGATCCAGGTGAGGACGACGTTCCTCCTCCTGATGTCGGAGGCAGTTGATGGATGATGCTCGTGGGAGTGCGCTGGGCAGTCGAGGCGCAATATGACCCGTGGGGATGTATGTCTGAACTCTGGGTTTATTTTGGGATGTTTTGAGTTGATAATTGTATAGTATACTTAGGTTGTTTGGATCTGGATAGGGATTAGATAACGTTTGGTAATTGTATGTAAAACGTTTGGGTTAAACTGTTTAATGAATGTTTTGGAAACGTTTGATTGGTTTTAGGTTGATACGGTTATGCTCGATGTTTAGAGCTATCCACGCAGTTGGACTTCGCAAAGTCCAACTCGAGTCGATTGAGTTTAGAATACGTTTAAATTGGATTTAAGTAGATTTAAGTTGTGAGTTATATGGAAATTTGGTGTAAAGAAAAGGAGGTTTGCTCTCTGGAAATCGGATTCCAGAGAGCAAACAGATATGTTAAATGCTGTAAAATGATAAGTGTTGAAGGTTGGAAGTCTGAAGGAGGAAATCGCTGCATGCTTGCAGCGATCGATCTCTGCTGCAGAGCAGAGATCGATCGCTGCCATAGCTAGCAGTGATCGAGATCGCTGCCTAGTGCAGCGATCGATCTCTGCACGGCGCAGAGATCGATCGCTGTGGTTGCCTTCCAGTGCAGCGATCGATCTCTGCTGCCGAGCAGAGATCGATCGCTGCTCAGCGACAGCACTCGGCGACCGAGCGCTACATATAGCAGCGCCTGGTCGCTGCTACTTTTGAGGGCAGAATTCCGATTCTGCCCTCCCATTCTTTTTATATGTTTTAAGGTTTTTATTTAAATGTTTTAAGATTTATTAAATAGTAATATAATTGTTAAAAAAAAAATGATTTCAAGGTTTGATTATAATTCCGACTTCGGTTTTGATTTCAACCATAGTTTTAATTCCGCGCAAAGTTTTATTAAAGTATAAAAAGTAATAAGTGTAAAAAAAAAAAAAATAATAATAATATGGGAAATACGGGTACCGTTTTAGGGATGTTACAAGTTTTGACGACATTGAAGGAGCATCAACTTTACGCCAAACTGTCTAAGTGTGAGTTTTGGTTAGATAAGGTTAATTTCCTTGGCCATGTAGTTTCTGCTAATGGCATATCTGTGGACCCGACCAAAATTCAGGCAGTAAAGGATTGGCCTCAACCTAAGAATGCCAGCGAAGTCCGCAGCTTCCTTGGACTGGCAGGCTATTACAGGAAGTTCATCAAGGGATTTTCCATGATAGCTAAACCCCTGACAGGTTTGACAAAGAAGGACATTAAGTATTCTTGGACTGAAGCCTGTGAAGACAGCTTCCAGACGTTAAAACTGAAGTTAACAACAGCCCCTGTATTGACCCTCCCAACTGAAGAGGGAAAATTTAGTGTTTACTGTGATGCGTCTAAAGTTGGTTTAGGTTGTGTTTTGATGCAAGAGGGTAAAGTTATAGCGTATGCTTCTAGGCAGCTAAAGGGTTACGAGCAAAATTACCCCACTCATGATCTAGAATTAGCTGCTGTTGTTTTCGCCTTGAAGATTTGGAAACACTATTTATATGGACAGCAATGTGAGGTGTTCTCTGACCACAAAAGTCTAAAGTACCTCTTCACACAGAAGGAATTGAATATGAGACAGAGACGTTGGTTGGAGTTTGTCAAGGATTACGACTTTGAAATCAAGTATCACCCCGGGAAAGCTAACTTTGTAGCTGATGCGTTGAGTAGGATGTCAACAACAATGCAGCCCGTGGTTTCAACCATGTCTACACCCTGAAGAACAGAAGTTCAGAAATTTGACTTGGAGATAGTTCCAGAGTTATCAGTCTTGCTCGCTGAGTTAACCATTCAACCAACAATTTTGGAAAAGATCAAGGATGCACAACAGAAGGATTCAGTGGAAAATATCAGCATGATGGATAAGTTGAAGGACACCACCTCCGAGTTCAGTCTCTCAAAGGATGGGATCCTGAGGTTTAGGAATCGGTGGTACATTCCTAATGATGTGGGAAATACGGGTACCGTTTTAGGGATGTTACATTTATGGTATCAGAGCCCCCGGGTTTTAAAATCGATTCTGTAGACTGCTCGACTGCACAGCCACTACGCGGACATCCTTCATCAATTGTAAGTCTGTTTATAGCTTTATTTGATTTTGTTTCTTAGAGATTACTTGTTTTAAATTTTATAGGATTTTTATAAATATGGTTCGAGGAAGGGATCCTAGAGACGACGCGATGGATCGTCTTACGGAGTTATTAGACCGCCAGTCCCAGCATATGGACCGGCAAGCGCAGCAAATTAAGGACCTAGTAAATCGAGAGCAACAGCGAGAGAATCAGAGGGCTCAGGAGCTGGTAGTCCCCAGTAATCTGGGCATGCAGAGGTTTCAAGGCCTACGGCCTCCAGTATTCGAAGGCCAGTCATCGGATCCGACGCGTGCCGAGGAATGGATCCGGGTGATGGAGGACATGTTGGCTTATGCCGAGGTTGGGAACGGGAGCAAGGTGGCGTATGCTACCTTTCACTTAGCGATGGATGCCCGTTTTTGGTGGGATTCCATCAAGGCAACGACGGACGTATCAGTTATGACTTGGGATCGATTCAAGTTCTTATTCTTCGACAAGTATTTCAGCCGCACAGTGAGAGTGGCCAAAAGGAACGAGTTTACGCAGTTGAAGCAGACTGGTTCAGTTGCGGAGTATATTCGGAGGTTTGAGGCATTGTCCAGGTTTGCACCTCGTCTTGTCAGCGATAACGAGGAGAAGGTGCACCAGTTTATGGAGGGACTGGATCCGGAGATACGGATGCATGTTGTGGTCTCAGGTATTATCGACGTACCCTTTTCTGACATCACAGCTAGAGCTCTGGACATTGAGGCTGCCAGGGCCACTTGTGTTAGACCGAGGGAGCCAGCGAAGGGCTTCTTCCGAGAGATCCGTCCTCAGTCTCGGAATCAGGGATGGCAGCCTAGAGCACAGCCACCTCAGCCACAGCCTAGGGGTGTGAAGAGACCTCTTGAGGGAGGTAACGATAGAGGCAAGGGAAAGCAAGTACAGGGGGCTCCTCCGATGCCATGGTGCCCCAGGTGCCAGAAGGAGCATGGTGGCGAGTGCCGAGTTGGCACGAACAAGTGTTATAGATGTGGAGATATTGGCCACTTCGTCAGAGATTGTCCGCTGCAGGGCCGTGATCAGTTTGGCGGAGATCAGAGGAGAGTTACGCCGAGGATCTTCGCACTTATTGAGCCTGGAGATGTTGACAACGAGGATCAGCCAGCCGTGATAGCAGGTACTATACTGGTTACTGGTGTTCCTGTATTCTCTTTACTAGACACGGGGCTACACATTCTTTTATTTCCACCACTTGTGTGTCGAGATTGAGACTTGCGCCTGAGATAGCAGAATGCGAGTATAGCGTGATGCTACCTTCAGGAGAGCGTATGCAGTCAGGTTGTATTGTCCAGGGCAATATTATCTCGGTTGGGGATCGCACCCTTTATGCTCGCCTTATTGTTATGGGCATCGAGCACTATGATCTTATCTTGGGGATGGACTGGCTTGCGCAGCACTACGCCACCATCGACTGTCGATCCGGGATTGTCACCTTTCGACCTCCGGGTAAAGCTGAGTTTTCTTATCAGGCGATGAGCAGACTGAGTAGCTCGCCTATTTCTTATTCCATGGAGGTCAACGAGCAATTCAAAGGTGCGTGCTCTATTTATTTGGCCTCTGTCTTTGATTGTCAGTTGCTCAGCGGATTGAAGCCGAGCGATATTCCTATTGTCAGAGAGTTTTCTGGCATCTTCCTTGATGATCTTCCCGGATTACCACCGGACCGGGAGATTGAGTTCACTATTGACGTCTATCCTAACTCTGCACCGAAGTTTAAGAACCCTTATCGATTGGCACCAGCCGAGTTGAAGAAGTTGAGGACTCAGCTCGACGAATTGTTAGAGAAGGGTTTCATCCGACCTAGCGTATCACCCTGGGGTGCGCCCGTTCTGTTTGTTAAAAAGAAAGACGGGACCCTCAGGATGTGTATCGACTACAGGGAGCTGAATAAGCTCACAGTGAAGAATAAGTATCCACTGCCCCGATTGACGACTTATTTGATCAGCTACAGGGTGCCCGAGTATTTTCCAGGATTGATCTACGCTCGGGTTACAATCAGCTGAAGGTCCGGATGGATGATATACCGAAGACGGCCTTCCGAACGAGGTATGGGCATTATGAGTTCCTTGTCATGTCTTTTGGACTCACTAATGCTCCTGCAGCGTTTATGGACTTGATGAACCGTGTCTTCAGAGAGTATCTGGATAAGTTCGTTGTGGTGTTTATCGACGACATCTTGGTTTACTCTAAGACGAAGGAAGAGCACGAGGACCATCTGAGGATAGTTCTGAGCACGTTATGTCAGCATCATCTATATCCGAAGTTTTCTAAGTGCGAGTTCTGGCTTGACAGAGTGAGTTTTCTGGGCCATATTATATCACAGGACGGAGTTTCTGTGGATCCGAGCAAGATTCAGGTGGTCAGAGATTGGCCACAGCCGAAGAACGTACGTGAGGTGCGTGGATTTCTCGGATTGGCCGGTTATTATCGGAAGTTTATAGAGGGATTCTCGAAGATCGCACTTCCTCTGACACGATTAACTCGGAAGAACGAGAAGTTTGTATGGTCGTCTGCTTGTGATGACAGCTTTATGGAGTTAAAGCAGAGATTGACCACTGCCCCAGTACTGGCGCTACCTGATGAAGGTGTCAGATACAGTGTTTATTGTGATGCATCAGGAGTGGGACTCGGTTGTGTATTGATGCAGGAGGGTAGAGTTATTTCTTATGCTTCTCGGCAGTTGAAGCCGTACGAGCAGAATTACCCCACGCACGACCTCGAGTTAACAGCTGTGGTCTTCGCACTGAAGATATGGAGACATTATTTATATGGGCAGCAGTGCGAGATATTTTCCGACCACAAGAGCTTGAAGTACTTATTTACGCAGAAAGAGCTGAATATGCGACAGAGGCGATGGCTTGAGTTCGTCAATGATTACGATTTTGATATCAAGTACCACCCAGGAAAGGCGAACAAGGTAGCCGATGCATTGAGTAGAGTGCCTTCTGTGAGTCAGCCATCATTAGCAGCGATGTCAGTTACGCTGCGGTCTGAGATTGAGAGATTCGACATGGAGATAGTGGCAGAGTTGTCCTATATGCTTGCCAACATTTCTCTCAGGCCAACCATTCTGGATCGTATACGCGAGGCTCAGCAGAGTGATTCGGAGTGTATGGAGCTTCTATCTAGTATGACGTTGGGAGACTCGTCGGATTTCCATTTATCGGAGGATGGTATTCTGAAGTTCAGGCATAGGTGGTACGTGCCTAGCGACGAGGATCTGAAGAAGGAGATATTGGCCGAGGCACATTCTTCGGCATATTCTGTGCACCCGGGGAGTACCAAGATGTACCGGGATTTGAAACAGCATTTCTGGTGGCCGAACATGAAGAGGGAGGTTGCCAAGTACGTTGAGACCTGCCTAGTATGTCAGCAGGTAAAGGCTGAGCACCAGAGACCCGCTGGAACACTGTTACCACTGCCGATTCCGGAGTGGAAGTGGGAGCAGATCTCCATGGATTTCATTGTGGGGCTCCCGAGGACTACGCGAGGCCATGACGGCATTTGGGTTATTGTGGACCGATTGACAAAGTCGGCTCACTTTTTGCCTGTGAAGATGACGTCTTCTATGGATCAGCTCGCAGAGCTCTATGTACAGGAGATTGTGAAGTTGCACGGAGTGCCGGTTTCTATTGTCTCGGATCGAGATCCGAGGTTTACATCGAAGTTCTGGAAGAGTCTGCACAAAGCTATGGGGACTCAGCTTAACTTCAGCACAGCGTTTCATCCTCAGACTGATGGTTAGACAGAGAGGACGAATCAGATTTTGGAGGATATGCTCAGAGCGTGTGTGCTTGAGTTTCAGGGATCGTGGAGCAGGTATTTGCCACTGATCGAGTTCTCGTACAACAACAGCTTCCAGGCTACTATCGGTATGGCTCCGTATGAAGCCTTATATGGTCGAAAGTGCAGATCTCCGCTGTATTGGGACGAGGTTGGCGAGGCCAGCGTCGTTGGACCTGAGATTCTGCAGCAGACGGCAGAGAAGATTGCCGTTTTCCGAGAGCGCATTGAGGTAGCTCAGAGCAGACAGAAGAGCTATGCTGACACCAGACGGAGAGAGCTAGAGTTCGAGGAAGGTGACGAGGTTTACCTTAAAGTTTCTCCGTTCAAAGGCGTTGCGAGATTCGGAAGGAGGGGTAAGTTAAACCCTCGATATGTGGGACCCTTTCCTATTCTGAAGAGGATCGGGAAGTTGGCGTACAGATTGCAGCTTCCGGCTTCTATGGAGGGTATCCACGACGTATTTCACGTATCTATGCTTCGGAAGTGCTTGCGCGATCCGTCGCATATCGTAGAGACTACAGAGATCGAGGTGCAGCCTACCTTGAGCTATGAGGTGAGGCCAGTACGTATTTTGGAGCATTCCATCAAGGTTCTACGCAACAAAGAAATTCCGCTAGTCAAAGTTCTATGGCGGAATCACGAGGTGGAAGAGGCTACCTGGGAGCGACAGCAGGATATGATGACTAAGTATCCTGATCTGTTTGTGTAATTTAATTTTGTGGACAAAATTCTGAATAAGGAGGGTAGAATGTAATATCCGGTTTGTACGGACCTTTGATTATATTATTATTATATTATTAGTGGCATTTTTGGTAAATATATCAAATCAGGTCCGTTTCACAAAAAGAAAGCGTCATTACGATTCTAACGAATAATAAGAATTTTAAGGAATTTACGGAAATTTTCGGAGATCAAACACTATATTCCGAGTAAATACACTTTTCGTAATGTAAAAGACGTTCTCGTAAAAATAGCGAACGAGGTCCAAATTGCGAACGGACAGTTTTAATAAATCCCTGGCAATGAATAGAAGTTATTGGCAAAATATGGAACTTTCGAGAATCTGAATAGTTGGACGATTAACGAAACGAACGACGAAACGAATAGAATTAAGTGAGAAGGGCAAAATGGTAATTTGCAAATCAATTTTTATTTAAACATCACAAATCTCTCTTTTTCCTCACTTTCTCTCTTTCTTTCTTTTCTCTCTGGATCGCACGAACAGAGAAGGAAAAGCTTCTCGGCCGCCGGCGTGTTTCCTCCGTTCCGACTCCGTTCAAGCTCTGTTTCTCCTCCGTCCTTCACGTTTTCTTCCTCTCTCGCTACCCTCGGTATGTAGCTTTAGTCTTCGGTCGTTTATTTCGAGTTTGGTTCGATTTAGGGTTAGGGTTTAAATTAGCTTTTCCGTTAAAAACGCGATTTAGGCTTCGTATTAATAGGTTAGCCGTAATTAAGTATATGTTGAACATATTGGACGTTATTGGACGAAGAAAAGTCAATTTGCGAAAAAGTTATAAATTGGTAAAAATGTCGAGTTTTTAGAAAAAACTCGTAATTAGAGATGTCGGATTATAAAGCTTTAATTGACGTTCGCAATACTCTAAATAGCTAAGTGGAGAATTTAGGAGAATTCGTTAGTTAAGGATTTTTGTAAATTGGACGTTTATAAGTTAAATTGGGTTTAACGACAAATATCGTGTTTTACCTCAGACACGCGACTCCAGTGGACGAAGCTTGAGATCCAGCGCACTCAAGGTAAGTTCTCGTGACTTGCTTGACCGAAAGGTCTACACCATACCTCGTCGTCGTATCAAGGATCTTTGAGGGTTCCTTGTTTACGTTGTTTAGGTTGGGTAGCTAGGTTATGTTGTATTGTCTGGTTAATATGTATGTTGTTTGTTTACTTTCCGCTGATATGAACTGTTCATGCATCACGGTTTTCGAAAGTCATGAAAAGGAATTTCTGCACGTGTTTTAAGAAAAGGAACGTATATCTGAAATGAAATCTGTAACGAAATCTGAATGAATAAACGTAATCTGTCTGTATCTGGTCACGCGGATGGGGCTCAGGCACGGCTGTGCGTGTTGCAAGCGTGTACCCCCCCTCTCTAGGTGGAAAGGGTAGTCCGACCGCTGGATGGGCCCTCTCCGCTTAGTGGGTAGAGGTTTCGGTGACAATTCTGTCTGTCTGTGACGTAATGAATCTGTAATCTGTAATTCTGTATCTGTAATCTGAATCTGAGCATGATTTCTGAATGGCATACGCACGCATGCATCTGCATTTACGTAGCTTACTGAGATTTCATATCTCATATGTGTCTGTATGGTGTAGGTGATCTGCTAGGTGACGTAGATCCAGGTGAGGACGACGTTCCTCCTCCTGATGTCGGAGGCAGTTGATGGATGATGCTCGTGGGAGTGCGCTGGGCAGTCGAGGCGCAATATGACCCGTGGGGATGTATGTCTGAACTCTGGGTTTATTTTGGGATGTTTTGAGTTGATAATTGTATAGTATACTTAGGTTGTTTGGATCTGGATAGGGATTAGATAACGTTTTGGTAATTGTATGTAAAACGTTTTGGGTTAAACTGTTTAATGAATGTTTTGGAAACGTTTTGATTGGTTTTAGGTTGATACGGTTATGCTCGATGTTTAGAGCTATCCACGCAGTTGGACTTCGCAAAGTCCGACTCGAGTCGATTGAGTTTAGAATACGTTTAAATTGGATTTAAGTAGATTTAAGTTGTGAGTTATATGGAAATTGGTGTAAAGAAAGGAGGTTTGCTCTCTGGAAATCGGATTCCAGAGAGCAAACAGATATGTTAAATGCTGTAAAATGATAAGTGTTGAAGGTTGGAAGTCTGAAGGAGGAAATCGCTGCATGCTTGCAGCGATCGATCTCTGCTGCAGAGCAGAGATCGATCGCTGCCATAGCTAGCAGTGATCGAGATCGCTGCCTAGTGCAGCGATCGATCTCCGCACGGCGCAGAGATCGATCGCTGTGGTTGCCTTCCAGTGCAGCGATCGATCTCTGCTGCCGAGCAGAGATCGATCGCTGCTCAGCGACAGCACTCGGCGACCGAGCGCTGCATATAGCAGCGCCTGGTCGCTGCTACTTTTGAGGGCAGAATTCCGATTCTGCCCTCCCATTCTTTTTATATGTTTTAAGGTTTTTATTTAAATGTTTTAAGATTTATTAAATAGTAATATAATTGTTAAAAAAAAAAATGATTTCAAGGTTTGATTATAATTCCGACTTCGGTTTTGATTTCAACCATAGTTTTAATTCCGCGCAAAGTTTTATTAAAGTATAAAAAGTAATAAGTGTAAAAAAAAAAAAATAATAATAATATGGGAAATACGGGTACCGTTTTAGGGATGTTACAAGTTTTGACGACATTGAAGGAGCATCAACTTTACGCCAAACTGTCTAAGTGTGAGTTTTGGTTAGATAAGGTTAATTTCCTTGGCCATGTAGTTTCTGCTAATGGCATATCTGTGGACCCGACCAAAATTCAGGCAGTAAAGGATTGGCCTCAACCTAAGAATGCCAGCGAAGTCCGCAGCTTCCTTGGACTGGCAGGCTATTACAGGAAGTTCATCAAGGGATTTTCCATGATAGCTAAACCCCTGACAGGTTTGACAAAGAAGGACATTAAGTATTCTTGGACTGAAGCCTGTGAAGACAGCTTCCAGACGTTAAAACTGAAGTTAACAACAGCCCCTGTATTGACCCTCCCAACTGAAAAGGGAAAATTTAGTGTTTACTGTGATGCGTCTAAAGTTGGTTTAGGTTGTGTTTTGATGCAAGAGGGTAAAGTTATAGCGTATGCTTCTAGGCAGCTAAAGGGTTACGAGCAAAATTACCCCACTCATGATCTAGAATTAGCTGCTGTTGTTTTCGCCTTGAAGATTTGGAGACACTATTTATATGGACAGCAATGTGAGGTGTTCTCTGACCACAAAAGTCTAAAGTACCTCTTCACACAGAAGGAATTGAATATGAGACAGAGACGTTGGTTGGAGTTTGTCAAGGATTACGACTTTGAAATCAAGTATCACCCCGGGAAAGCTAACTCTGTAGCTGATGCGTTGAGTAGGATGTCAACAACAATGCAGCCCGTGGTTTCAACCATGTCTACACCCTTAAGAACAGAAGTTCAGAAATTTGACTTGGAGATAGTTCCAGAGTTATCAGTCTTGCTCGCTGAGTTAACCATTCAACCAACAATTTTGGAAAAGATCAAGGATGCACACAGAAGGATTCATTGGAAATAGCAGCATGATGGATAGTTGAAGGACACGCACCTCCGAGTTCCGTCTCTCAAAGATAAAAAAAAAAAAAATAGGATTAAATACGCTCTCTGCTCATAAAACAGACTTAATTTGACATATTTACAAAATATCTTATATTTTGGAATATTAAGATCCTATAAAACCGAGTGTTACAATCGGTAGCCGAAGAAAGTCAAGTCAATCCAAGAGTGACTGAAACCTCAAAATGCTAACCGGTCACATAGTTTTCCATGTCTTATCTCAGCTTTTATCGCAGATTCCCTTAGAGATTTTAGTCTATTACAGGCACCATTGAATGATTTGGTTAAGAATGTAATTTTTTAGTGACTGAGTTCCACATGCTTAATCTTTTTAAACTTCTAAAAGACAAGTTAACTAATGCACCTTTGTAAGTTTGCCAATTTTGATAAAACATTTGAA
>CM039511.1:37528584-37600654 GCA_022432975.1 Begonia masoniana
GGGTGTGGATAATGGTGCCGACTTCCACAAAGTTCTAGAGGGTTGCCTAGACCCAATAACTTATCATTGATATTAGTTGCAAGTCTATTTTCTTTGATTAACTTGCTTGATTTGTTGTGCTGTTTGATTAAATGTTTAGGACTTTTAGGTTGAGTCTTGTGACTTAGTAGCTTGTGTTGTTTGTTTGTCTTTGTTTAGGAATTAAAATTTAGAGTCTCACTTTAAAGTCTAGTGCTTGGTCAATTAGTTTAATTGTTGTTGGCCAAGGTAAATGTAAAATCAAAATATATGCATATTGTTTTATCTTTTGAGGATTGTTTAGCTTCTATTCCAATTTTGAGCATTAGCTATGGATGAACAATGGAGTTGGAAAGGTCTTTCGGCAACAAGGTATGTACCCATGAAACCTTACTTGAATGTTTTTTTGGAATTAGTTGAATAGTAGGTTGATTGGATGAATGTATATTGGAGATCAAATCTTTCTTGTAAGTTCTTACTCTAATTTGGATATCATGTTTAATACTCCTTGTCTAAGCTTGAATTAATTTGTTGATAAGAACTAGAGAAAATTTTTGTGATCAAATTATTGTTGCCTCTTGTTTTTGAAGTGATAAATCCTCACTCTATCGTTAAAAGGAGAATTGTTTTCTTGAATTTTGGATTTAAGTTGAACTTATGCTAAGCTTGATTTTAAACTCTTATTTTTTTTATATGGATTTAAAATTAGGTGAACCAAGTGTTGTTTTTAAAATGGTAATTTCATATTTGTGGTTCACTATTATTTGATAGCTTAGCTAGAAAATGAAATTGTTCGATCATACTTGCATCCAACTTGCTTTTTATCTTGAATGCTTGTTTTCTAAATTGTTGAAATGAACAATTTTATCTTGAAATTTATTTGAGACCATTGTGGATGGTAAAATGATTTTTCAAACTTTAGGATAATTTTATTTTGTGTCTACTATGGTTTACCTTGTTTAAGCTTTTAGTAGAGAAATTTTATCCTAAGTGTTGTAGCATCTTCCATGATATTTACCATTGGATTTGAGGTCAAATCCTCAAGAACCGGGAGGGGATGATATGCCCACGGTCCCGATCCATCGAGCACAAGTCAAGGTATGTATTTATTTATTTATTTTCTATATCTAATAGACTTGTGGAATTTTGTAGGTAAATGGTTTCTCAAGGCTTGAAGAAAATCATTGAAGAGGAATTTGTTTTCCTTTAATTCAAATTGTGTAAACGAGCCTTGTATTTAATTTATATATTTTTAGGAAACTTAGTTTTATTTAAAACTCGTTATTTGGCAAACTTTAGCCTTTTAGAATGTGTATTTTTGTAATAGTCTTTAAAGGAAGGAGAACCAAAGACTGAACCAAGTGAACCGAGGCCAAGAGAATGCTAAACCAAGGTTGAACCGGTTGAACCAAGGAGAACAAAGGCTGAACCGGCCAAACCAAAGGCTGAACCACGCTGAACCAGATGCAAAGGAAATGACCGGCCCTGGAGAAGCTGCCCAGCGAACCAGACCGCTAGCCATCTGCAAAGTGCTCCAACGACTCTTTTTCTAGCCGTTGCCCGATGCTTCTTCTCCAGAACTCATCTTCTTCTTCTTCACCATTTCTCTCCTGTATTTAAGCTTCCACTGTAGCTCTATAATCTTTTAGCTATTGATTCAAATTTTTGGAAACCAAAGAGAGAGTTTTTCCTCTGCTGAGAGAAACCCGAGAGGTTCTCTGGTGCGTAGCCGGCGTTCGTCGCCTGAGGGCTGCACCGAATTGCTTTCCGAGTTGGGATGCTCGGAGTAGCTCTTATTCCTCTCCCTCTCGTCGCTCATTCTTGAGTTGGCAGTGAGGCGAAGCTGGATGAAATCCTGTTCCCTTCGCTGTGATTTCGTCGCTGGCAACGATGAATTTCTCACCCGAAGCTTCGATAGCATTTGGGCCAGCAACGGGTCATCACCTCCATTTCCACTTCCCTTCACCTTACCGGCGTTCTCTGTGGCAAAGAAACCAGTTTGTTCACTCACCCACTTCACCGAATGCATTTTTCCATTTTCGTGTTTATTCTCTGTTTTTCTTCGTTTTTCTGCGTCTGTTTTGGGGTGTTCTTTGAGCACCGATCTTTGTTTGTTTTCATTGTCTTCCGCACGCATGTTTCTCCCCATTGGCAGACCCGTAGCCTATCAGTGGCTCGGGTCAAGCTCCTGTTTTGATAACTAGGGTTCCATCGAATTCTTCGATTGGGGTCTTAGTTCCTTACTTTATTCTTGAATCAAAAAGGCGTTCCTAGAATTATTTTGCATTGTTGTCGGGGTCCCGGGTCCTTTCGATCCGAGGTTCGCATCAAGTGCAGTTTCTAATGCTTCATCAAGGTTGTTGGGTCCTCAATACAAGTCGTTCTCATCACTTCAAGTTAAAACCTTGAATGTGAAATGGATAAATTAGGTTGTAACCACAAGTCATGTAACACTAAACCTCATTTGCTTGATACGATCAACTCTTTTGAAACAAATCGATTAAAATGAAGTTTCTTATGCTTCATCAAGCGCATTAATAAGTCTTAATTACGCGTCTATGAAGGTTGTTGGGTCATCAATACACGTCGTTCTCATCACTTCAAGTTAAAACCTTGAATGTGAAATGGATAACTTAGGTTCTAACCACAAGTCATGGAACACTTAACCTCATTTGCTTGATACATTCAACTCTTTTGGAACAAATCGATTGAAGTGAAGTTTCTAATGCTTCATCAAGCGCATTACTAAGTCTTATTTTCGCGTCCATGAGGTTGTTGGGTCATCAATACACGTCGTTCTCATCACTTCAAGTTAAAACTTTGAATGTGAAATGGATAACTTAGGTTCTAACCACAAGTCATGTAACACTCAACCTCATTTGCTTGATACGTTCAACTCTTTTGGAACAAATCGATTGAAGTGAAGTTTCTAATGCTTTATCAAGCGCATTTATAAGTCTTAGTTTTGCGTTCATAAAGTTTGTTGGGTCCTCAATACGCGTCGTTCTCATCACTTCAAGTTAAAACCTTGAATGTGAAAGGGATAACTTAGGTTCTAACCACAAGTAAGGTAACACTCAACCTCATTTGCTTGATACGTTCAACTCTTTTGGAATAAATCGATTGAAGTGAGGTTTCTAATGATTCATCAAGCGCATTACTAAGTCTTAGTTTCGCATCCATGAAGGTTGTTGGGTCCTCAATACACGTCGTTCTCATCACTTCAAGTTAAAACCTTGAATGTGAAATGGATAACTTAGGTTCTAACCACAAGTCATGTAACACTCAACCTCATTTGCTTGATACGTTCAACTCTTTTGGAACAAATCGATTGAAGTAAAGTTTCTAATGCTTCGTCAAGCGCATTACTAAGTTTTAGTTTCGCGTCCAATAAGGTTGTTGGGTCCTCAATACACGTCGTTCTCATCACTTCAATTTAAAACCTTGAATGTGAAATGGATAACTTAGGTTCTAACCACAAGTCATGTAACACTCAACCTCATTTGATTGATAAGTTCAACTCTTTTGGAACAAATCGATTGAAATGAAGTTTCTAATGCTTCATCAAGCGCATTACTAAGTCTTAGTTTCGCATCTATGAAGGTTGTTGAGTCCTCAATTGATGAGAACCACGGGTATATGAAACTCGAGACCCTTCAACAACGCGGAATTAGAAACTCAGGAACGCCTGTGAAATCAAGAAGTATAAGGAACTTGACCCCAATCGAACCTTGCCGACGGAACCAAAGTTATCAAACAAGGAGCTTGACCCGTAACCGAACTTGTGGTTAGAACCAAAGCTATCAAGTTGATCTTTCAAGTTTTGACTTGAAGAAGATCTAGTTCTTCACAAAGAACAAAAGAGAAAATTCTCACAAAGAGTAACGCAAAATCATGTATATTGCTTAATAATGTTGAAGCGCCTATGCCTTTAAATAGGCTACAAAATATCCTAAAAGTAATTAGGAAATATTACTAAAATGATAATTAGGAAACTTCTAAAACAATACTTAGGAAAACTTTCTAAATCTATGATTATGAAAGCTTTCTAAAACTATAATTAAGAAACTTTCTAAAACTATAATTAAGAAACTTTCTAAAACTATAATTAAGAAACTTTCTAAAATTACGCGATCCAGCCCACTATAGAAACCTTTGAGAAGTAATTCAATAATCTTTGAACGTGTGCTTGATCCTCCATTTATGCCTCACCTTGAAGAATGTCATAATGTAAGGGGATGCTGAATTGAAGATGTTGATTTTCGTAAAACATGTTTCTCCCTGAAGAACTACAATATTCTGACATTGGTGTTTGTCTTTGGGATTGAGCTTGGTCGCACCTTGATTCACATTAGGGCCTCCTTTGTTAGATGGATTATTGTCCTTGACATTGGGCTTGGACCTATCTTTGTTTGTATCATTCCCTTCCCCTTCGAAGAGATTCGTCCTCGAATCTCCTGGATCATACACAAAGAAATTCACACTAGAAAAAGGATTAAGATTGTTAGAAAAAATAAAATCTTTGGAATAAGTAACAAGTGCTTGCTCCCTTGCCAACATGACAATATTGTTCTCACTTTCTTCATCAATGTCCTTCACCTTTTTTACCTCAACTTCATAATCTTTTGGTTCATGCTTCAACAACACTTTTGCCTCTTGAATCTCGTAGATTTCTGGGACAATTTCCTCCATCGAGTAGTTATCTTTCTCTTGTTGAAATATCATAAAAATTGGATCCTATTGAAGACAACTAACTTCCTCTTTTATGGCCTCTTTGGTAGGTGGATCTTCAATTGGTGGCTCTTCAGTCGGTTGCTCTTTTGTTGGTGGCTCGTCGTCTTTTTGTGTAAACTCTTGTTTCTTCAATATTTGTTTCTTTGCCTTTTGTTCCATTAACTCATTGTAGTAGTCGATCAAAAATGTGTCACTTCGTTTTGTTCTAGTATGTCTCTCTCTTTTGTAATTGTCATCCTCGTAGTCGAATCCCTCATAGTAGTACTCAATTGGTGATTTGCTCTTCCGTGCATGGCTATTAGAAGGAGACTTTTTTGTTTCATACCTCATGTCTAACGCCTTAAATTGATCTAGTATAGCCTTCATGTACTTCATAGCAAGTCTTTCATCACTACTCATAATTTCAAGAAAGAAAAATAAAAATTATTAGTGAACAAAAGAAAAAGTAAGTAAACGGAATTCACTCACTCTCTCACGTGTTTACACTCGATTATATGTCTCTCCACTCGTGTTTCCCTCAAATAATGGCTTTTATATGATAATCTCACCCTCTTGCCTTTTACCACTCAATTTTCTCTTTAAACTCTTTATGTAAAAACCTAATCAAGAGAAAAAATTCAACAAACAAAAACAAGTAAGATCAAACTTTTTAACTCAAAATTCTAATTTCCAAAATCAGTTAGAATCAAACAATTTAGAATAGGATGTAGGACTTCAAGAGAGTAAACTTTTCAAGAAAGGAAACTTTTACGAAATGAAACTTTTCACGAAAGGAAACTTTTCAAGAAAGGAAACGTTTTACGAAAGGAAACTTTTCAAGAAATGAAACTTTTCACAAAAGGAAACTTTTTAAGAAAGGAAACGTTTTACGAAAGGAAACTTTTCAAGAAAAGAAACTTTTCACAAAAGGAAACTTTTCAAGAAAGGAAATTGAGACAACAAAGAAAAGAATTGAATAATCACACCAAAAAGCAAATAATGATACATATAATGACGAAGAAGAAATTGATACTTGAGATATTGATACTCGAAATATTGAGATTTTTTTTTGAAAGAAGAAAACTTGACAAATAAAGAGAATCGTTGATTCAATGACCTTTTTTTTTTTGAATTTTCAGATTTTTTTTTCACATTTCAATTTTTTTTTTTTGAATTTTCAAAAGAAGAAACTCTAGAAGAAGAAGAAGAAAAAAAAAACAATAAAGATAGAAACTTGAATCTAGGAGCAAAAGCTCTGATACCAAATGATGAGAACCACGGGTATATGAAACCCGAGACCCTTCAACAACGCGGAATTAGAAACTCAGGAACGCCTGTGAAATCAAGTATAAGGAACTTGACCCCAATCGAACCTTGCCGACGGAACCAAAGTTATCAAACAAGGAGCTTGACCCGTAACCGAACTTGTGGTTAGAACCAAAGCTATCAAGTTGATCTTTCAAGTTTTGACTTGAAGAAGATCTAGTTCTTCACAAAGAACAAAAGAGAAAATTCTGACAAAGAGTAACTCAAAATCATGTATATTGCTTAATAATGTTGAAGCACCTATGCCTTTAAATAGGCTACAAAATATCCTAAAAGTAATTAGGAAATATTACTAAAATAATAATTAGGAAACTTTCTAAAACAATACTTAGGAAAACTTTCTAAATCTATGATTATGAAGGCTTTCTAAAACTATAATTAAGAAACTTTCTAAAACTATAATTAAGAAATTTTCTAAAACTATAACTAAGAAACTTTCTAAAATTACGCGATCCAGCCCACTATAGAAACCTTTGAGAAGTAATTCAATAATCTTTGAACGTGTGCTTGATCCTCCATTTATGCCCCACCTTGAAGAATGTCATAATGTAAGGGGATGCTGAATTGAAGATGTTGATTTCCGTAAAACATGTTTCTCCCTGAAGAACTACAATATTCTGACATTGGTGTTTGTCTTTGGGCTTGAGCTTGGTCGCACCTTGATTCACATTAGGGCCTCCTTTGTTAGATGAATTATTGTCCTTGACATTGGCCTTGGACCTATCTTGGTTCGTATCATCAATACACGTCGTTCTCATCACTTCAAGTTGAAACCATGAATGTTAAAGGATAACTTAGGTTCTAACCACAAGTCATGTAACACTAAACCTCGTTTGCTTGATACGATCAACTCTTTTGGAACAAATCGATTGAAGTGAAGTTTCTTATGCTTCATCAAGCGCATTACTAAGTCTTTGTTACGCGTCCATGAAGGTTGTTGGGTCCTCAATACACCTCGTTCTCATTACTTCAAGTGAAAACCTTGATTGTGAAATGGATAACTTAATTTCTAACCACAAGTCATGTAACACTAAACCTCATTTACTTGATACGATCAACTCTTCTAGAACAAATCGATTAAAATGAAGTTTCTTTTGCTTCATCAAGCGCATTAATAAGTCTTAATTACGCGTTCATGAAGGTTGTTGGGTTCTCAATACACGTCGTTCTCATCACTTCCAGTTAAAACATTGAATGTGAAATGGATAACTTAGGTTCTAACCACAAGTAATGTAACACTCAACCTCATTTGCTTGAAACGTTCCACTCTTTTGGAACAAAACGATTGAAGTGAGGTTTCTAATGCTTCATCAAGTGCATTAATAAGTCTTAGTTTCGCGTCCATGAAGGTTGTTGGGTCCTCAATACACGTCGTTCACATCACTTCAAGTTAAAACCATGAATGTGAAATGGATAACTTAGGTTCTAACCACAAGTAATGTAACACTCAACCTCATTTGCTTGAAACGTTCGACTCTTTTGGAACAAAACAATTGAAGTGAGGTTTCTAATGCTTCATCAAGTGCATTAATAAGTCTTAGTTTCGCGTCCATGAAGGTTGTTGGGTCCTCAATACACGTCGTTCACATCACTTAAAGTTAAAACCATGAATGTGAAATGGATAACTTAGGTTCTAACCACAAGTCATGTAACACTCAACCTCATTTGCTTGATAAGTTCAACTCTTTGGGAACAAATCGATTGAATTGAAGTTTCTAATGCTTCATCAAGTGCATTACTAAGTCTTAGTTTCGCATCCATGAAGGTTGTTCGGCACTTAATACAAGTCGTTCTCATCACTACAAGTTAAAACCTTGAATGTGAAATGGATAACTTAGGTTCTAACCACAAGTCATGTAACACTCAACCTCATTTGCTTGATAAGTTCAACTCTTTTGGAACAAATCGACTGAAGTAAAGTTTTTAATGCTTCATCAAGCGCATTACTAAGTCTTAGTTTCGCGTCCATGAAGGTTGTTGGGTCCTCAATACACGTAGTTCTCATCACTACAAGTTAAAACCTTGAATGTGAAATGGATAACTTAGGTTTTAACCACAAGTCATGTAACACTCAACCTCATTTCCTTGATCAGTTCAACTCTTTTGGAACAAATAGATTGAAGTGAAGTTTCTAATACTTCATCAAGCGCATTACTAAGTCTTAGTTTCTTTTCCATGAAGGTTGTTGGGTCATCAATACACATCGTTCTCATCACTTCAAGTTAAAACCTTGAATGTTGAATGGAAAACTTAGGTTCTAACCACAATTCATGTAACACTCAACCTCATTTGCTTGATACGTTCAACTCTTTTGAAACAAATCGATTGAAGTGAAGTTTCTAATGCTTCATCAAGCGCATTACTAAGTCTTAGTTTCGCGTCCATGAAGGTTGTTTGGTCCTCAACACACGTCGTTCTCATCACTTCAAGTTAAAACCTTGAATGTGAAATGGATAATTTAGGCTCTAACCACAAGTCCTGTAACACTCAACCTCATTTGCTTGATACGTTCAACTCTTTTGGAACAAATCGATTGAAGTGAAACTTCTAATGCTTCATCAAGCGCATTACTAAGTCTTAGTTTCGCGTCCATGAAGGTTGTTGGGTGCTCAATACACGTCGTTCCTTCACTTCAAGTTAAAACCTTGAATGTGAAATGGATAACTTAGGTTGTAACCAAAAGTCATGTAACACTAAACCTCATTTGCTTGATACGATCAACTCTTTTGGAACAAATCGATTGAAGTGAAGTTTCTTATGCTTCATCAAGCGCATTAATAAATCTTAGTTACGCGTCCATGAAGGTTTTTGGGTCCTCAATACACCTCGCTCTCATCACTTCAAGTTAAAACCTTGATTGTGAAATGGATAACTTAATTTCTAACCACAAGTCATGTAACACTAAACCTCATTTACTTGATACGATCAACTCTTTTAGAACAAATCGATTAAAATGAAGTTTCTTTTGCTTCATCAAGCGCATTAATAAGTCTTAATTACACGTTCATGAAGGTTGTTGGGTTCTAAATACACGTCGTTCTCATCACTTCCAGTTAAAACATTGAATGTGAAATGGATAACTTAGGTTCTAACCACAAGTAATGTAACACTCAACCTCATTTGCTTGATACGTTCCACTCTTTTGGAACAAATCGATTGAAGTGAGGTTTCTAATGCTTCATCAAGTGCATTAATAAGTCTTAGTTTCGCGTCCATGAAGGTTGTTGGGTCCTCAATACACATCGTTCACATCACTTCAAGTTAAAACCTTGAATGTGAAATGGATAACTTAGGTTCTAACCACAAGTCGTGTAACACACAACCTCATTTGCTTGATAAGTTCAACTCTTTGGGAACAAATCGATTGAAGTGAAGTTTCTAATGCTTCATCAAGCGCATTACTAAGTCTTAGTTTCGCGTCCATGAAGGTTGTTCGGTCCTTAATACAAGTCGTTCTCATCACTACAAGTTAAAACCTTGAATGTGAAATGGATAACTTAGGTTCTAACCGCAAGTCATGTAACACTCAACCTCATTTGCTTGATAAGTTCAACTCTTTTGGAACAAATCGAATGAAGTGAAGTTTTTAATTCTTCATCAAGCGCATTACTAAGTCTTAGTTTCGCGACCATGAAGGTTGTTCGGTCCTCAATACACGTCGTTCTCATCACTACAAGTTAAAACCTTGAATGTGAAATGGATAACTTAGGTTCTAACCGCAAGTCATGTAACACTCAACCTCATTTGCTTGATAAGTTCAACTCTTTTGGAACAAATCGATTGAAGTGAAGTTTCTAATACTTCATCAAGCGCATTACTAAGTCTTAGTTTCTCGTCCATGAAGGTCGTTGGGTCCTCAATACATGTCGTTCTCATCACTTCAAGTTAAAACCTTGAATGTTGAATGGATAACTTAGGTTCTAACCACAAGTCATGTAACACTCAACCTCATTTGCTTGATACGTTCAACTCTTTTGAAACAAATCGATTGAAGTGAAGTTTTTAATGCTTCATCAAGCGCATTACTAAGTCTTAGTTTCGCGTCCATGAAGGTTGTTGGGTCCTCAATACACGTCGTTCTGATCACTTCAAGTTAAAACCTTGAATGAGAAATTGATAACTTAGGTTCTAAACACAAGTAAGGTAACACTCAACCTCATTTGCTTGATACGTTCAACTCTTTTAGAATAAATCGATTGAAGTGAGGTGTCCAATAATTCATCAAGCGCATTACTAAGTCTTAGTTTCGCATCCATGAAGGTTGTTGGGTCCTCAATACACGTCGTTCTAATCACTTCAAGTTAAAACCTTGAAAGTGAAATGGATAAGTTAGGTTCTAACCACAAGTCATGTAACACTCACCCTCATTTGCTTGATACGTTCAACTCTTTTGTAACAAATCGATTGAAGTGAAGTTTCTAATGCTTCATCAAGCGCATTACTAAGTTTTAGTTTCGCGTCCAAGAAGGTGTTTGGGTCCTCAATACACGTCGTTCTCATCACTTCAAGTTAAAACCTTGAATGTGAAATGGATAACTTAGGTTCTAACCACAAGTCATGTAACACTCAACCTCATTTGCTTGATACGTTCAACTCTTTTGAAACAAATCGATTGAAGTGAAACTTCTAATGCTTCATCAAGCGTATTACTAAGTCTTAGTTTCGCGTCCATGAAGGTTGTTGGGTCCTCAATACACGTCGTTTTCATCACATCAAGTTAAAACCTTGAATGTGAAATGGATAACTTAGGTTCTAACCATAAGTCATGTAACACTCAACCTCATTTGCTTGATGCGTTCAACTCTTTTGGAACAAATCGATTGAAAAGAAACTTCTAATGCTTCATCAAGCGCATTACTAAGTCTTAGTTTCGTGTCCATGAAGGTTGTTGGGTCCTCAATACACGTCGTTCTCATCACTTAAAGTTAAAACCTTGAATGTGAAATGGATAACTTAGGTTGTAACCACAAGTTATGTAGCACTAAACCTCATTTGCTTGATACGATGAACTCTTTTAGAACAAATCGATTAAAATGAAGTTTCTTATGCTTCATCAAGCGCATTAATAAGTCTTAGTTATGCTTCAATGAAGATGATTGGGTACTCAATACACGTCGTTCTCATCACTTCTAGTTAAAACCTTGAATGTGAAATCGATTGAAAAGAAGTTTCTTATGCTTCATCAAGCGCATTACTAAGCCTTAGTTACGCATCCATGAAGGTTGTTGGGTCCCCAATACACCACGCTCTCATCACTTCTAGTGAAAACCTTGATTGTGAAATGGATAACTTAAGTTCTAACCACAAGTCATGTAACACTAAACCTCATTTGCTTAATACAATCAACTCTTTTAGAACAAATCGATTAAAATAAAGTTTCTAATGCTTCATCAATCGCATTACTATGTCTTAGTTTCGCGTCCATGAAGGTTGTTGGGTCCACAATACATGTCGTTCTCTTCACTTCAAGTTAAAACCTTCAATGGGAAATGGATAACTTAGGTTCTAACCACAAGTCATGTAACACTCAACCTCATTTGCTTGATACGTTCAACTCTTTTGGAACAAATCGATTAAAATGAAGTTTCTTATGCTTCATCAAGCGCCATTTACAAGTCTAAGTTTGGCGTTCATGAAGTTTGTTGGGTCCTCAATACACGTCGTTCTCATCACTTCAAGTTAAAACCTTGAATGTGAAATGGATAACTTAGGTTCTAACCACAAGTCATGTAACACTCAACCTCATTTGCTTGATACGTTCAACTCTTTTGTAACAAATCGATTGAAGTGAAGTTTCTAATGCTCCATCAAGCGCATTACTAAGTTTTAGTTTCGCGTCCAAGAAGGTTGTTGGGTCCTCAATACACGTCGTTCTCATCACTTCAAGTTAAAACCTTGAATTTTAAATGGATAACTTAGGTTCTAACCACAAGTCATGTAACACTCAACCTCATTTGCTTGATACGTTCAACTCTTTTGGAACAAATCGATTGAAGTGAAGTTTCTAATGCTTCATCAGGCGCATTACTAAGTCTTCGTTTCGCGTCCATGAAAGTTGTTGGGTCCTCAATACACGTCGTTCTCATCACTTCAAGTTAAAACCTTTCATGTGAAATGGATAACTCAGGTTCTAACCACAAGTCATGTAACACTAAACCTCATTTGCTTGATACGTTCAACTCTTTTGGAACAAATCGATTGAAGTGAAACTTCTAATGCTTCATCAAGCGCATTACTAAGTCTTAGTTTCGCGTCCATGAAGGTTGTTGGGTCCTCAATACACGTCGTTCTCATCACTTCAAGTTAAAACATTGAATATGAAATGGATAACTTAGGTTGTAACAATAAGTCATGTAACACTAAACCTCATTTGCTTGATACGATCAACTCTTTTGGAACAAATCGATTGAAGTGAAGTTCTAATGCTTCATCAAGCGCATTACTAAGTCTTAGTTTCGCGTCCATGAAGGTTGTTGGGTCCTCAATACACGTCGCTTCTCATCACTTCAAGTTAAAACCTTGAATGTGAAATGGATAACTTAGGTTCTAACCACAAGTCATGTAACACTCAACCTCATTTGCTTGATACGTTCAACTCTTTTGGAACAAATCGATTGAAGTGAAGTTCTAATGCTTTCATCAAGCGCATTACTAAGTCTTAGTTTCGCGTCCATGAAGGTTGTTGGGTCCTCAATACACGTCGTTCTCATCACTTCAAGTTAAAACCTTGAATGTGAAATGGATAACTTAGGTTCTAACCACAAGTCATGTAACACTCAACCTCATTTGCTTGATACGTTCAACTCTTTTGGAACAAATCGATTGAAGTGAAGTTTCTAATGCTTCATCAAGCGCATTACTAAGTCTTAGTTTCGCGTCCATGAAGGTTGTTGGGTCCTCAATACACGTCGTTCTCATCACTTCAAGTTAAAACTTTGAATGTGAAATGGATAACTTAGGTTCTAACCACAAGTCATGTAACACTCAACCTCATTTGCTTGATACGTTCAACTCTTTTGGAACAAATCGATTGAAGTGAAGTTTCTAATGCTTTATCAAGCGCATTTATAAGTCTTAGTTTCGCGTTCATGAAGTTTGTTGGGTCCTCAATACACGTCGTTCTCATCACTTCAAGTTAAAACCTTGAATGTGAAATTGATAACTTAGGTTCTAACCACAAGTAAGGTAACACTCAACCTCATTTGCTTGATACGTTCAACTATTTTGGAACAAATCGATTGAAGTGAGGTTTCTAATGCTTCATCAAGCGCATTACTAAGTCTTAGTTTCGCTTCCATGAAGGTTGTTGGGTCCTCAATACACGTCGTTCTAATCACTTCAAGTTAAAACCTTGAAAGTGAAATGGATAAATTAGGTTCTAACCACAAGTCGTGTAACACTCAACCTTATTTGCTTGATACATTCAACTCTTTTGTAACAAATCGATTGAAGTGAAGTTTCTAATGCTTCATCAAGCGCATTTATAAGTCTTAGTTTCGCGTTCATGAAGTTTGTTGGGTCCTCAATACACGTCGTTCTCATCACTTCAAGTTAAAACCTTGAATGTGAAATTGATAACTTAGGTTCTAACCACAAGTAAGGTAACACTAAACCTCATTTGCTTGATACGTTCAACTCTTTTGGAACAAATCGATTGAAGTGAAACTTCTAATGCTTCATCAAGCGCATTACTAAGTCTTAGTTTCGCTTCCATGAAGGTTGTTGGGTCCTCAATACACGTCGTTCTAATCACTTCAAGTTAAAACCTTGAAAGTGAAATGGATAAATTAGGTTCTAACCACAAGTCGTGTAACACTCAACCTCATTTGCTTGATACATTCAACTCTTTTGAAACAAATCGATTGAAGTGAAGTTTTTAATGCTTCATCAAGCGCATTACTAAGTCTTAGTTTCGCGTCCATGAAGGTTGTTGGGTCCTCAATACACGTCGTTCTCATCACTTCAAGTTAAAACATTGAATATGAAATGGATAACTTAGGTTGTAACAATAAGTCATGTAACACTAAACCTCATTTGCTTGATACGATCAACTCTTTTGGAACAAATCGATTGAAGTGAAGTTTCTTATGCTTTATCAAGCGCATTAATAAGTCATAGTTACGCGTCCATGAAGGTTGTTGGGTCCTCAATACACCTCGCTCTCATCACTTCAAGTTAAAACCTTGAATGTGAAATGGATAACGTAGGTTCTAACCACAAGTCATGGAACACTCAACCTCATTTGCTTGATACGTTCAACTCTTTTGGAATAAATCGATTGAAGTGAAGTTTCTAATGCTTCATCAAGCGCATTACTAAGTCTTAGTTTTGGGTCCATGAAGGTTGTTGGGTCCTCAATACACGTCGTTCTCATCACTTCAAGTTAAAACTTTGAATGTGAAATGGATAACTTAGGTTCTAACCACAAGTAAGGTAACACTCAACCTCATTTGCTTGATACGTTCAACTCTTTTGGAACAAATCGATTGAAGTGAGGTTTCTAATGCTTCATCAAGCGCATTACTAAGTCTTAGTTTCGCTTCCATGAAGGTTGTTGGGTCCTCAATACACGTCGTTCTAATCACTTCAAGTTAAAACCTTGAAAGTGAAATGGATAAATTAGGTTCTAACCACAAGTCGTGTAACACTCAACCTTATTTGCTTGATACATTCAACTCTTTTGTAACAAATCGATTGAAGTGAAGTTTCTAATGCTTCATCAAGCGCATTTATAAGTCTTAGTTTCGCGTTCATGAAGTTTGTTGGGTCCTCAATAAACGTCGTTCTCATCACTTCAAGTTAAAACTTTGAATGTGAAATGGATAGCTTAGGTTCTAAACACAAGTCATGTACCACTCAACCTCATTTGCTTGATACGTTCAACTCTTTTGGAACAAATCGATTAAAGTGAAGTTTCTAATGCTTCATCAAGCGCATTACTAAGCCTTCGTTTCGCGTCCATGAAAGTTGTTGGGTCCTTAATACACGTTGTTCTCATCACTTCAAGTTAAAACCTTGAATGTGAAATGGATAACTTAGGTTCTAACCACAAGTCATGTAACACTAAACCTCATTTGCTTGATACGTTCAACTCTTTTGGAACAAATCGATTGAAGTGAAGTTTCTAATGCTTCATCAAGCGCATTACTAAGTCTTCGTTTCGCGTCCATGAAAGTTGTTGGGTCCTCAATACACGTCGTTCTCATCACTTCAAGTTAAAACCTTGAATAGTGAAATGGATAACTTAGGTTCTAACCACAAGTCATGTAACACTAAACCTCATTTGCTTGATACATTCAACTCTTTTGGAACAATCGATTGAAGTGAAGTTTCTAATGCTTCATCAAGCGCATTACTAAGTCTTAGTTTCGCGTCCATGAAGGTTGTTGGGTCCTCAATACACGTCGTTCTCATCACTTCAAGTTAAAACCTTGAATGTGAAATGGATAACGTAGGTTCTAACCACAAGTCATGGAACACTCAACCTCATTTGCTTGATACGTTCAACTCTTTTGGAATAAATCGATTGAAGTGAAGTTTCTAATGCTTCATCAAGCGCATTACTAAGTCTTAGTTTTGGGTCCATGAAGGTTGTTGGGTCCTCAATACACGTCGTTCTCATCACTTCAAGTTAAAATTTATAATGTGAAATGGATAACTTAGGTTCTAACCACAAGTCATGTAACACTAAACCTCATTTGCTTGATACGTTCAACTCTTTTGGAACAAATCGATTGAAGTGAAGTTTCTAATTCTTTATCAAGCGCATTTATAAGTCTTAGTTTCGCGTTCATGAAGTTTGTTGGGTCCTCAATACACGTCGTTCTCATCACTTCAAGTTAAAACCTTGAATGTGAAATTAATAACTTAGGTTCTAACGACAAGTAAGGTAACACTCAACCGCATTTGCTTGATACGTTCAACTCTTTTGGAACAAATCGATTGAAATGAGGTTTCTAATGCTTCATGAAGCGCATTACTAAGTCTTAGTTTCACTTCCATGAAGGTTGTTGGGTCCTCAATACACGTTGTTCTAATCACTTCAAGTTAAAACCTTGAAAGTGAAATGGATAAATTAGGTTCTAACCACAAGTCGTGTAACACTCAACCTCATTTGCTTGATACATTCAACTCTTTTGGAACAAATCGATTGAAGTGAAGTTTCTAATGCTTCCTCAAGCGCATTACTAAGTCTTAGTTTTGGGTCCATGAAGGTTGTTGGGTCCTCAATATACGTCGTTCTCATCACTTCAAGTTAAAACTTTGAATGTGAAATGGATAACTTAGGTTCTAACCATAAGTCATGTAACACTCAACCTCATTTGCTTGATACGTTCAACTCTTTTGGAACAAATCGATTGATGTAAAGTTTCTAATGCTTTATCAAGCGCATTTATAAGTCTTAAATTCACGTTCATGAAGTTTGTTGGGTCCTCAATACACGTCGATCTCATCACTTCAAGTTAAAACCTTGAATGTGAAATTGATAACTTAGGTTCTAACCACAAGTAAGGTAACACTCAACCTCATTTGCTTGATACGTTCAACTCTTTTGGAACAAATCGATTGAAGTGAGGTTTCTAATGCTTCATCAAGCGCATTACTAAGTCTTAGTTTCGCTTCCATGAAGGTTGTTGGGTCCTCAATACACGTCGTTCTAATCACTTCAAGTTAAAACCTTGAAAGTGAAATGGATAAATTAGGTTCTAACCACAAGTCGTGTAACACTTAACCTCATTTGCTTGATACGTTCAACTCTTTTTGTAACAAATCGATTGAAGTGAAGTTTCTAATGCTTCATCAAGCGCATTTATAAGTCTTAGTTTCGCGTTCATGAAGTTTGTTGGGTCCTCAATACACGTCGTTCTCATTACTTCAAGTTAAAACCTTGAATGTGAAATTGATAACTTAGGTTCTAACCACAAGTAAGAAAACACTCAACCTCATTTGCTTGATACGTTCAACTCTTTTGGAACAAATCGATTGAAGTGAAACTTCTAATGCTTCATCTAGCGCATTACTAAGTCTTACTTTCGCGTCCATGAAGGTTGTTGCGTCTTCAATACACGTCGTTCTCATCACTTCAAGTTAAAACCTTGAATGTGAACTGGATAACTTAGGTTCTAACCACAAGTCATGTAACACTAAACCTCATTTGCTTGATACGTTCAACTCTTTTGGAACAAATCGATTGAAGGTAAACTTCTAATGCTTTATCAAGCGCATTACTAAGTCTTAGTTTCGCGTCCATGAAAGTTGTTGGGTCCTCAATACACGTCGTTCTCATCACTTCAAGTTAAAACCTTGAATGTGAAATGGATAACTTAGGTTGTAACCATAAGTCATGTAACACTAAACCTCATTTGCTTGATTCGATCAACTCTTTTGGAACAAATCGATTGAAGTGAACCTAAGTTATCCATTTCACATTCAAGGTTTTAACTTGAAGTGATGAGAACGACGTGTATTGATGATGCGAACCTAAGATATGAGAGATCTTAGACCCAGACATTGGTTTTGTAACATAATCGGGCAATAGAAAATGCCCTTAGAACACTCGACCTCATTATTCTTGAGCTGCTCGAAATCGCAGGCATCTGCCGGTTGCTAGACAACTAGCAGCTCTACTCACATCATCCGATGCATAAAACACTCGACCTCTACCGATCACTAAACGACAAAACATAAAACTCACTTATGCCGATCGCTAAACGACAAGCACAGGGCTCGCTTCTGTCGGTAGTGAAAATCTACATCATCCGGTTAACATGTGCATCTCACGTGACTACTTAACATCGCCAGTAAGAGACATCATCCGGTGAACAACAATCGTTCACCATCCACCGATGACGTCAGTCGGATGATGTCCTCATCCGTAAGAGACATCTTCCGGTAGGCATGTGCAAAACACGTGACTTACTTACCTCATCCGATAAGAGACATCATCCGGTGAACAGTAGTAAACGTTCACCATCCACCAGTGACGTCAGCCGGATGATTCATTCATCCAGCTTCTATCACACAGCTCCTGCCGATGACGTCAGCCAGATGATACGTTCACCCAACTTCTATCACACAACAATGAAATCTAGAAATCTTTAAACAACTCGTACCGACAAAAAGGTAACCTGACCTTCACAGATGTCTACATCCAGCTTCTATCATTCAGCAGTAAAACACAATAATCATCAAGCAACTTCAATCAACAGGAAATACCTCGACTCACACACATATCAACTTGATGGACATAAACCTTAAACGAATAGAATTCATAGACTCGTTCAGGATACGTAAGGGGAAGACTCATATAAAACAGGATGTCCTAGGTTCTTACAATCATCCTCAAACTTAGAAGTTGAACCAGACAATTTCAAGTTCAAATTAAAAACATGATCTTATCCTACTTAGACATCAGTTTTCTCATAAATCTAACTGACATAAAATGAGCATAACCACAGGTCATAATCGCCATCTAGCCACAGAATTGCTCCCTGAACACCTTCCAGCAACAAAACTTAGAAATCTTCATTAAATTTGTAGTCCTCACATGATATTTCTTCACCTACATCATAAAGTTTAAACTATAAGTCTAATGCTTAATAAGGAATGCAATACTAACATGTATACGCGAATGCATAATTGCGAGAAAACTATGATTCATGTTCGTTTCATGCTCTTTTCTTGTTCTTGTTCGTGTTCTTATTCATCACTTTCATCATATGGATTAAGGGAGGATTTGTGCCGTAAAGGGGGGATGACAGTGCAAGTATACATAGTCCCTTTCGGGCCGTATTCATGGTCCTTCTCTTTGGACATTGACATATGCCTAACCGCCCCCAACCCTCACTTAATCCGGTTGCATAAGTTTTATATTCATTCTCATATCTTGTTCATGGGGGAAAAACATGCTCATAAATCATTTTCATATGCTTGAGAAGTAAATCATGATGCATGACATGAATGTTCTTAAATCATCAGACTATGGAAAATATCATACTAGACAGTTGACTTCATAGACTCTATCAGAACATCATATAACATAGTTCTCAAACATCCGTAAATCATCCAAGTACAACCATCTTACTAACTTAAAACCAACATCAAACACATAACTAATTTAGTACCCCTAAGATGTAGGGCCCTAATGGCTGGAAATCTTAATACATTCACTTACTTGGCTTCCTTAGCAAATTCGTGCTCCTTTTCTTTAGACTTCTTCACCTAAAACATTTACATCGCAGTAGTTAAAACAAAATTCTAAAAGTCCTAATCACAAGTCATCCTAGGATCTAGTAGTTAAAGTCATTTCTGAATCCCTTAGTCTAGTTCTCTGTGTGCAGTTTGAAATTCAAAAACTGAAGTAGCTAGGTTCAACTAACGATTAATCAGGGTCGGTTATATTAAATGTCCAGAATCGATTCAAAAATGACATTACTAAATTCAGATTATAAATGTTACTATTGTTACTCGGCCATTGGAGAAACCAAACTCCAACACTAAGCTGAAAAACAGAGCTTAACAACTAACTGACAACTACATTGTCTAACCCATACCTCGAGCGTAGAGTATCCGAGAAATAGCAAGGGAACTGGTCGTCGAAGGGAGGATTACTGGCTGGCAGAGAGCGAGAGCTCGGGAGAGAAAATCGCTGGAAGGAGAAAGTGTCGGCTACAGTGGCGTTGGTGAGGTTTAAAAATTTTTCATTTCTTTTATATAACGATCACAACCCATCCTTATTACAATTTTGCCACCCAACCTAGTTTCACACAATTTGGAGCAAATCTTGGTATTAATATTAAATCAAAAGGTCCAATAACAATGGTGACAGTTAAATCGGTTGAGAAATCACCTGGCCGAAATTGTCGGGTGTTACATGACTTGTGGTTAGAAACTAAGTTATCCATTTCACATTCAAGGTTTTAACTTGAAGTAATGAGAACAACGTGTTTTGAGAACCCAACAACCTTCATGGACGCGTAATTAAGACTTAGTCATGTGCTTGATGAAGTATAAGAAACTTCACTTCAATCGATTTGTTCCAAATGAGTTGAACGTATCAAGGAAATGAGGTTGAGTGTTACATGACTTGTGGTTAAAACCTAAGTTATCCATTTCACATTCAAGGTTTTAACTTGAAGTGATGAGAACGACGTGTATTGAGGACCCAACAATCTTCATGGATGTGTAATTAACGCTTAGTAATGCGTTTGATGAATCATAAGAAAATTCCTTTCAATCGATTTATTCCAAAAGAGTTTTACGTATCAAGCAAATGAGGTTGAGTGTTACATGACTTGTGGTTAGAACCTAAGTTATCCATTTCACATTCAAGGTTTTAACTTGAAGTGATGAGAACGACGTGTATTGAGGACCCAACAACCTTCATGGACGCGTAATTAAGACTTCGTAATACGTTAATGAAGCATAAGAAAATTCACTTCAATCGATTTGTTCCAAAAGAGTTGAACGTATCAAGCAAATGATGTTGAGTGTTACATGACTTATGGTTTGAACCTAAGTTATCCATTTCACATTCAAGGTTTTAACTTGAATTCATGAGTACGACGTATAATGAGGACCCAACAATCTTCATAGACGCGTAATTAAGACTTAGTATTGCGTTTGATTAAGCATAAGAAAATTCACTTCAATCGAGTTGTTCCAAAATAGTTGAACGTATCAAGCAAATGAGATTTAGTGTTACATGACTTGTGGTTAGAACATAAGTTATCCATTTCACATTCAAGGTTTTAACTTGAAGTGATGAGAACGACATGTTTTGAGGACCCAACAACCATCATGGCGCGTAATTAAGACTTAGTAATACGCTTGATGAAGTATAACAAACTTCACTTCTATAACAACCCCAGTAGGTCCGAGGCCAAAACATGACTCTTTTAGACTTATCCATATATCCTTACTAATTTTATTTAAGTTATACTCCTTTATATATATATATATTTTTTTAAAACATAACTTGGCTCAAGACAACACACAGCAATGAAATACATTAAACATCTGCCGGCGAGCAGTTTAAAATGCTTTAGCCGATGAACAGGAACTTCAACTCTTAAACTGCATCTACTGATAGAGAAATAAACTTGCATCTGCCGGTCATATAACGACAGAACTCAATACTCATTCACTTGCTCCTGCCGATCGCTAAATAACAAGCACAGAGTTCGCTTCTGCCGGTAGTGAAAATCTACATCATCCGGAATTGAAACACACTACATCTGCCGATCGCTAGACGACAAAACAACTCTTATATCATCCGGTATTTGAAACACACTACATCTACAGATCGCTAGTCGGTAAAACAACTCTTATATCAACCGGTATTTGAAACATACTACATCTACCGGTCGCTAGACGATAAAACAACTCTTATATCAACCGGTATTTGAAACATACTACATCTACCGATCGCTAGACGATAAAACAACTCTTCTATCAACCGGTTTTTGAAACATACTACATCTACCGATTGCAAGACGACAAAACAACTCTTATATCAACCGGTATTTGAAACATACTACATCTACTGATAGACATGTGCCACCCATGTGTTTATTTAACACATCTTCCGATAGAAATCATCTATTGGTGGGTGCAAACTCCTAACATCTTCCGATAGGGAACATCTATCGGTGGATGCAAACACACACAGGCTTCAAACCTCATTGACTCAACACTCATATGAATAGAAATCAGAGACTCATCCAAAATTCTTATAGCGGAAGACTTAATTAAAATAACTCTTTCCATATCCTTATAATCATCCCCGGAGTCAATAGTTAAACAGACAATTTCAAAAGCTCAATGTTAAAATATAATCTCATCCTACTTATACTTCCATATTCATAATCATCACTTAAATCATAAGAGCATTAACCAGGGGGTCTTGTTCGCCATCCAGCCACAGAATTGCTCCTTGAACACCTTCCAGCAACAAAACTTAGACATCTTCACTAACTTTGAGATCCTCACCTGGAAATTCGTCACCTACATCATGAGGTTTTAACTATAAGCCTAATGCTTAGTAAGGAATGCAAACTAACATGTATTCATGAATGTACAGTTGAGAGAAAACATGTTCATGATCATTTATCATTCTTGTTTCTGTTCATCGTTTTCATCATATGGATTAAGGGAGGATTTGTGCCGTAAAAGGGGGGTTGACAGTGATTTTGATCATATTCCCTTTCGGGTCATTTTCATGGTCCCTCTTTGAATAATCTTGTTTGGGATAATATCTTGTTCATGGGGAAAACATGCTCATAAATCATTTTCGTATGCTTGAGGAGTAAATCATGATGCATGACATGAATGCTCTTAAATCATCAGACTATGGAAATTATCATACTAGACAGTTAACTTCATAGACTCTAACAGAACATCACATAACATAGTTCTCAAACATCCGTAAATCATCCAAATACAAACCATCTTACTAACTTAAAACAAACACCAACATAAGTAACAGACAATAGCTTAAATAACTTCTAATCATCGTATCAGTTTCTACCTAGCATCCTTATGATGTAGGGCCCTAATGGCCGGCAATCCTACACATTCACTTACCTGGTTTTCCTTAGCAACTTGAGCTCCTTTCCTTCAGACTTCTTCACCTAAAACATTACATTGTAGTAGTTAAAATAAAAATTCTAATAATCTAAACTCAAAACTAGTAAAGTCCTAACCAAGGAAGATTCCTAAAGATCTAACTTATCTCATTCAGACATTTTATTGAACAACTTGTACGCATAGAAATCCTAGTTTATCAGTAAGGGAAATCGGATTCTCTAACTACCCGAGCTCAGCCAACATTCATAATTACTACTTATTATCATCAAAATCATAAATACTACGTTAATAGCTAATAATACTCCTATTATATTCATTATTAGGCAAACCCGAATCTCAACCTCTAACTCAAACCAACACCTAAATGGATACTCAACAACTGCATTGTCAAAGCCTTACCTAGTAAGCTGAGTATCGGCGAGAAGGATGAAGAGTCGGTCGTTGATGAAAGGGCTACTGGCTGAGAAAGAGCTCTGGAAGAAAACAAGAATCGCAGGGAGAATGTCGGCTACAGTGAGGTTTTAGTGAGGTTTAAGGTTTCCATTTGCTATTTATATTAATAAGATCTTTCCTAATTACCATTTTGCCACCTCAAAATTAGAAATCAAATAAACTTTGGCATTAAAATTAAATTCAAGTATTAATAATAAAGGTGACAGTTAATTCCGTTAAGAAAATCAACAGGCAGAGATTGTCGGGTGTTACAACTTCAATCGATTTGTTCCAAAAGAGTTGAACGTATCAAGCAAATGAGGTTGAGTGTTACATGACTTGTGGTTAGAACCTAAGTTATCCATTTCACAATTAAGGTTTTAACTTGAAGTGATGAGAACGACGTGTATTGAGAACCAAACAATCTTCATGGATGCGTAATTAAGACTTAGTAATACGTTTGATGAAGCATAAGAAAATTCCTTTCAATCGATTTGTTCCAAAATAGTTAAAGGTATCAAGCAAATGAGGTTGAGTGTTACATGTCTGTGGTTAAAACCTAAGTTATCTATTTCACATTCAAGGTTTTAACTTGAAGTGATGAGAACGACGTGTATTAAGGACCCAATAACCTTCATGGACGCGTAATTAACACTTAGTAATTCGTTTGATGAAGGATATGAAAATTCACTTCAATAGATTTGTTCCGAAAGAGTTGAACGTATCAAGAAAATGAGGTTGAGTGTTACATGATTTGTGGTTAGAACCTAAGTTATCCATTTCACATTCAAGGTTTTAACTTGAAGTGATGACAATGACGTGTATTGAGGACCCAATAGCCTTCATGGACACGTAATTAAGACTTAGTAATTCGTTTGATGAAGCATAAGAAAATTCACTTCAATAGATTTTTTCCAAAAAAGTTGAACATATCAAGCAAATGAGGTTGAGTATTGCATGACTTGTGGTTAGAACCTAAGTTATCCATTTCACATTCATGGTTTTAACTTGAAGTGATAAGAACGACGTGTATTGAGGACCCAACAACCTTCATAGACGCGTAATTAAGACTTAGACATGCGTTTGATTAAGCATAAGATAATTCACTTCAATAGATTTTTTCCAATAAGTTGAACGTATCTAGCAAATGAGGTTTAGTGTTACATGACTTGTGGTTAGAACCTAAGTTATCCATTTCACATTTAAGGTTTTAACTTGAAGTGATAAGAACGACGTGTATTGAGGACTCAATAACCTTCAAGGTCGCGTAATTAAGACCTAATGCACTTGATGAAGTATAAGAAACATCACGTCAATCGATTTGATCCAAAAGAGTTGAACGTATCAAACAAATGAGGTTGAGTGTTACATGACTTGTGGTTAGAACCTAAGTTATCCATTTCAAATTCAAGGTTTTAACTTGAAGTGATGAGAATGACATGTATTGAAGACCCAATAAACTTCATGGACGCGTAATTATGACTTAGTCATGCGCTTGATGAAGCATAAGAAACTTCACTTCAATCGATTTGTTCCAAAAGTGTTGAACGTATCAAGCAAATGAGGTTGAGTGTTACATGACTTGTGGTTAGAACCTAAGTTATCCATTTCACATTTAAGGTTTTAACTTGAAGTGATAAGAACGACGTGTATTGAGGACTCAATAACCTTCAAGGTCGCGTAATTAAGACCTAATGCACTTGATGAAGTATAAGAAAACTCACGTCAATCGATTTGATCCAAAAGAGTTGAACGTATCAAACAAATGAGGTTGAGTGTTACATGACTTGTGGTTAGAACCTAAGTTATCCATTTCAATTCAAGGTTTTAACTTGAAGTGATGAGAATGACATGTATTGAAGACCCAATAAACTTCATGGACGCGAAATTATGACTTAGTAATGCGCTTGATGAAGCATAAGAAACTTCACTTCAATCGATTTGTTCCAAAAGTGTTGAACGTATCAAGCAAATGAGGTTGAGTGTTACATGACTTATGGTTAGAACCTTAGTTATCCATTTCACATTCGAGGTTTTAATTTAAAGTGATCAGAACGACGTGTATTGAGGACCCAACAACCTTCATGGACGCGTAATTAAGACTAGTAATACGCTTTATGAAGCATAAGAAACTTCACTTCAATCGATTTGTTCCAAAAGAGGTGCAACCTATCAAGCAATGAGGTTGAGTGTTACATGACTTCTGGTTAGAACTGAGTTATTCATTTCAATTCAAGGTTTTAACTTAAGTGAGGAGAAGGACGTGTATTGAGGACCCAACAACCTTCATGGACGTGTAATTAAGACTTAGTAATGCGCTCGATGAAGCATGAGAAACTTCACTTCAATCGATTTGTTCCAAAACTGTTGAACGTATCAAGCAATTGAGGTTTAGTGTTACATTACTTGTGGTTAGAACCTAAGTTATCCATTTCACATTCAAGGTTTTAACTCGAAATGATGAGAACGACGAGTATTGAGGACCTAAAAACCTTCATGGATGCGAAATTTAGACTTAGTAATGCGTGAAGTATAAGAAACTTCACTTCAATCGATTTATTCCAAAAGAGTTGAACGTATCAAACAAATGAAGTTGAGTGTTACATGGCTTGTAGTTAGAACCTAAGTAATACATTTCACATTCAAGGTTTTATCATGAAGTTAAAAGACCGATGTGTATTATGGACCCAAAAACCTTCATGGACGCGTAATTAAGACTTAGTAATGCGCTTGATAAAGTATAAGTATTTTCACTTCAATCGATTTGTTCCAAACGAGTTGAATGTATCAAGCAAATGAGGTTGAGTGTTACATGGCTTATGGTTAGAACCTAAGTTATAAATTTCATATTCAAGGTTTTATCATGAAGTGAAGAGAACGACGTGTATTGAAGGACCCAAATACTATTATGGACGCGTAATTAAGACTTAGTAATGCGCTTGATGAAGCGTAATAAACTTCACTTCAATCGATTTGATGCAAAAGAGTTGAACGTATCAAGCAAATGAGGTTGAGTCTAACATGACTTATGGTTAGAACCTAAGTCATCCATTTCACATTCAAGGTTTTAACTTGAAGTGATGAGAACGACGTATATTGAGAACCCACCAACTATCATGGACGCGTAATTAAGACTTAGTAATGCGCTTGATGATGCATAAGAAACTTAACTTCAAAAGATTTGTTCCAAAACAAGTGAACCTATCAAGCAAATGAGGTTGAGTGTTACATGACTTGTGGTTAGAACCTAAGTTATTTATTTCACATTCAAGGTTTTAACTTCAAGTGAGGAGAACGACGTGTATTGAGGGCACAAAAACCTTCATGGACGTGTAATTAATACTTATTAATGCATTTGATGAAGCATAAGAAACTTAACTTCAATCGATTTGTTCCAAAACAATTGAACGTATCAAGCAAATGAAGTTTAGTGTTACATTACTTATGGTTAGAACCTAAGTTATCCATTTCTCATTCAAGGTTTTAAGTTAAAGTGATGAGAACGACGCGTATTAATGACCCAACAACTATCATGGAGCGTAATTAAACTTAGTAATATGCTTGACGAAGCATAAGAAACTTCTCTTCAATTGATTTGTTCCAAAAGAGGTGAACCTATCAAGCAAATGAAGTTGAGTGTTACATGACTTGTGGTTAGAACCTAAGTTATTCATTTCACAATGAAGGTTTTCACTTAAAGTGAGTAGAACGATGTGTATTAATGACCCAACAATCTTCAAGGACGCGTAATTCAGACTTAGTAATGCATTTGATGAAGCATAAAAAACTTCACTTCAATCGATTTGTACCGAAAGAGGTGAACCTATCAAGCAAATGAGGTTGAGTGTTACATGACTTGGGGATAGAACCTGAGTTATCCAATTCACATTCAAGGTTTTTACTTGAAGTGAGGAGAACGACGTGTATTGAGGACCCAACAACATTCATGGACGCTTAACTAATACTTAGTATTGCGCTTGATGAAGTATAAGAAATTTCACTTCAATCGATTTGTACCAAAAGAGTTGGAACGTATCAAGCAAATAAGGTTGAGTGATACATGACTTGTGTTTAAAACCTAAGTTATCCATTTCACATTCAAGGTTTTAACTTGAAGTGATGAGAACGACGTGTATTGAGGACCCAACAACCATCATGGACGCGTAATTAAGACTTAGTAATGCTCTTGATGAAGCATAAGAAACTTCACTTCAATTGATTTGTTCCAAAAGAGTTGAACGTATCAAGCAAATGAGGTTGAGTGTTACAAGACTTGTGGTAAGAACCCAAGTTATCTATTTTACATTCGAGTTTTTAACTTGGAGTGATTAGAATGACGTGTATTGAGGATCCAACAACTATCATGGATGCGTAATTAAGACTTAGTAATGCTCTTGATGAAGCATAAGAAACTTCACTTCAATCGATTTGTTCCAAAAGAGTTGAACGTATCAAGCAAATGAGGTTGAGTGTTACATGACTTGTGGTTAGAACCTAAAATATCCATTTCACATTCAAGCTTTTACTTGAAGTGATTAGAACGACGTGTATTGAGGACCCAACAACTATCATGGACGGGTAATTAACTCTTTGTAATGCGCTTGATGAAGTATAAGAAACTTCACTTCAATCGATTTGTTCCAAAATAGGTAAACCTATCAAGCAAATGAAGTTGAGTGTTGCATGACTTGTGGTTTGAACCAAAGTTATCTATTTCACATTCAAGGTTTCAACATGAAGTGATGAGAATGACGTGTATTGAGGACCCAACAACCTTCATGGACGCATAATTAAGACTTAGTAATGCGCTTGATGAAGCAAGAGAAACATCACTTCAATCGATTTGTTCCAAAATAGTTGAACGTATCAAGTAAATGAGATTGTGTGTTACATGACTTGTGGTTAGAACCTAAGTTATCCATTTCACGGTCAAGGTTTTAACTTGAAGTGATGAGAACAATGGTATTGAGGACCCAACAACCTTTATGGACGCTTAACTAATACTTACTAATGCGCTTGATGAAGTATAAGAAACTTCACTTCAATCGATTTGTACCAAAAGAGTTTTAACGTATCAAACAAATAAGGCTGAGTGTTACATGACTTGTGGTTATAACCTAAGTTATCCATTTCAAATTAAAGGTTTTAACTTGAAGTGAATAGAACGATATGTATTGAGGACCCAACAACTATCATGGACGCGTAATTAAGACTTAGTAATGCGCTTGATGAAGCATAAGAAACATCACTTCAATCGATTTATTCCAAAAGAGTTGAACGTTTCAAGCAAATAAGATTGAGTGTTACATGACTTGTTGTTAGAACCTAAGTTTTTTATTTCACATTCAAGGGTTTAACTTCAAGTGAGGAGAACGACGTGTATTGAGGGCCCAACAACCTTCATGGACGTGTAATTAATACTTATTAATGTGCTTGATGAAGCTTAAGAAACTTCACTTCAATCGATTTGTTCCAAAACAACTGAACGTATCAAGCAAATGAAGTTTAGTGTTACATTACTTATGGTTAGAACCTAAGTTATCCATTTCTCATTCAAGGTTTTAACTTGAAGTGATGAGAACGACGCGTATTGAGGACCCAACAACTATCATGGAGCGTAATTAAGAATTAGTAATATGCTTGATGAAGCATAAGAAACTTCTCTTCAATTGATTTGTTCCTAAACAGGTGAACCTATCAAGCAAATGAAGTTGAGTGTTACATGACTTGTGGTTAGAATCTAAGTTATTCATTTCACAATCAAGGTTTTCACTTAAAGTGAGTAGAACGTTGTGTATTGATGACCCAACAATCTTCATGGACGCGTTATTAAGACTTAGTAATGCCTTTGATGAAGCATAAAAAACTTCACTTCAATTAATTTGTTCCAAAAGAGGTGAACCTGTCAAGCAAATGAGGTTGAGTGTTACATGACTTGTGGTTAGAACTTGAGTTATCCAATTCACATTCAAGGTTTTGACTTAAAGTTAGGAGAACGACGTTTATTGAGGGCCCAACAACCTTCATGGACGCTTAACTAATACTTAGTAATGCGCTTGATGAAGTATAAGAAATTTCACTTCAATCGATTTGTACCAAAAGAGTTGGAACGTATCAAGCAAATAAGGTTGAGTGTTACATGACTTGTGTTTAAAACCTAAGTTATCCATTACACATTTAAGGTTTTAACTTGAAGTGATGAGAGCGACGTGTATTAAGGACCCAATAACCATCATGGACGCGTAATTAAGACTTAGTAATGCTCTTGATGAAGCATAAGAAACTTCACTTCAATTGATTTGTTCCAAAAGAGTGAACGTATCAAGCAAATGAGGTTGAGTGTTACAAGACTTGTGTTTAGAACCTAAGTTATCCATTTCACATTCGAGGTTTTAACTTGGAGTGATTAGAACGACGTGTATTGAGGATCCAACAACTATCATGGACGCGTAATTAAGACTTAGTAATGCACGTGATGAAGCATAAGAAACTTCACAAAAGAGTTGAACGTATCAAGCAAATGAGGTTGAGTGTTACATGACTTGTGGTTAGAACCTAAAATTATCTATTTCACATTCAAGGTTTTTACTTGAAGTGATTAGAACGACGTGTATTGAGGACCCAACATGTAAGACCTGGCTTGTACGGATTTTGGATTTAATATATTATATTAATATTTTATTATATATGTGGTATTTTTGGTAAATATGTCAAATCAGTTCCGTTTCACGAAAAGAAAGCATCATTACGATCCTAACGATTAATTGGAATTTTAGGAAAATTTAGGAAATTTTCGAAATAATAACACTATATTCCGAGTAATTACCTTTATCGTAATGTAAAGGACGTTTTAGTAAAAATAGTAAACAAGGTCCGTTTTGCGAATGGACAGTTTTATTAAATCTGAAATAATAAGTTGGACATATTGGTGAAATAAGGAGATTTGATGAAACCGAATAGCTAGACGATTAACGAACCGAATGACGAAGCTTATATAAAAATCAAAGAAGGGCAAAATGGTCTTTTGGTCAAGTCAATTATTTATTTAAAAACAAAATCTTTTCTCTCCTCTCAGCACTTAACGAAAATTTGTTTCTTCTTCTTTGTTTCTCTCCCTTCTCTCTCGATTTTCTCTCTGGTCGCGGCGTTCTCTCCACGCCAAATTCCGACTCGTGCTCCGATTGATCCGTTTCCTTCGCGTTTTCTCCTCCTTTCTCAACCCTAGGTATGATTCTATAGTTTTCGGACTTTAGATTTTGGTTTTCGTAGAGTTATACGTTTAGGGTTTTCATTTAGGTTTTGTTAAAAATGTCGATTTAGGGTTCGTAATTAATATATTTATCGTGTTTAAGGATATAAAGGATATATTGAACGTTATTGGACGAATTTAAACTGATTTGTGAAAAAGTTAAAAATTAGGGATTTTCGGGTTTTTAGTGAAAAACTCGTAAATTGTGAATTGAGGTGCCGAGCGTGAATTGCTCGAATTAATAGCTCAATGAATTGGATTAGAACTTTAGGAAGTTCCTTAGTTAAGATTTGGTTAATTGGACGTTTAATAGCTCAAATTGGTTTTAACGGTGAATGTCGTGTTTTGCCTTAGGTGAACGACTCTCGTGGTCAGAGCTCGAAGTTCAGCGCGCTCAAGGTAAGTTCTCGTGACTTACTCTGGCCGATTGGCCTACACCGTACATCGATGTCGCGTCGAGGATCAGTGGAGTGTTGTTTGTTTATATGTTTTGGTTGGGTAGTTAGGTTAGTTGTCTATAGGTTTTGTTTATTTGTCTTGATGGTATGTATGTTGATTGCTTACTTTCTGCTTATTAACTGTTCATGCATCACGTATTTCAAATGTCATGAAAATGAATTTCCGCACATGTTTTTAAGAAAAGAAACGAACCTCTGTAATTAATCTACGTAATCTGTATCTGGTTACGCGAGGTGGGGCTCAGGTATGGCTGTAGGGTTTGTGAACATGTACCCCCCTCCTCTAGGTGGAAAGTGGTAGTTCGACCGCAGGAATGTATTCTTTCCATTTAGAGGGCTGATATCTCGGTAACAATCTGTCTGCGACGTAATAAAAATGAATCTGAATCTGTATCTGTATCTGTATCTGAATCTGTAATCTGCATGTTTTCTGAATGGCATACGCACGCATGCATCTGCATTTACGAAGCTTACTGAGATTTCATTATCTCATAGATGTCTGTATGGTGTAGGTGACGTTATAGGTGACATAGAGCCAGGTGAGGGCAACGTTCCTCCTTCTGACGTATGATGCAGTTGACGAAGAATGGCCTGTGGGAGTGTGCTGAGTAGTCGGTGCGTTTTGACCCGTTGGGATGTGTATGTATTTTTTAGGACTATCATGATGTTTTTGGTTACATTGTATAGACGTTTTTAGGGTGCTTGGATCTGGCTAGATGTTAGGTTCACATTTTAAGGTTTTAAATATCTTTCTGAATCTGTTTTATAAACTATTTTGAAATGTTTTTATTGGAACTGTTTGGAATTTAAAACAGGTGGATTTGTCGATTTTTAAACGTATCCATGCAGTTCGTTTTTACGAAAGTTTAATGTATGTTGAGTTTGTTTATTTCGTTGATTGATGACATGAAAAATGAGATAAGTTTTGTAGAGAAGTGTTGAGAATATGTAAGGAAGAATGAATGCTGTTTGCTCTCTGGAATTTGAGATTCCAGAGAGCAAAATACTGGGGTTGCCGCGCTCTGGAATATCCAAAGCGTGCAGCGATCGTTCGCTGGCAGCACCAGCGAACGATCGCTGTGGCAGCGAATGCTGTTAGCGATCGGTCGCTGGGCAGCCAGTGATCGATCGCCCTCCTCTGTTGTTGCAACTTTAACCCTTCTGCCCTCCCGGTTTCTGTTTTAAACATTTAATTGTTTTATTAAATGTTTTAAGTTTTATTTAATTACTAAACGTTTTGTTTTAAATGGTTTAAAACATAGATTACAATTTCGATTTCGATTTTGAATTGATTTCCGCTTCAAGTAGGATTATGGTTTATAATCATGTAAAAAAATAATAATAATAAATAGTACGGGTAAATGGGTACGGTTTTAGGGACGTTACATTTATGGTATCAGAGGCCCGGATTTTAAAATCGGTTCTGTAGACTGCTCGACTGCACAGCCACTACGCGGACATCCTACTTCAACTGTAAGTATGTTTACTGCTTTATTCGATTTCTTGTTTCTTAGGATTATTTGTGTTGATTTTTTTAGGACTTATATAAAATGGTTCGAGGAAAAGATCCTTGAGATGACGCGTTCGATCGACTTACGGAGTTGCTGGACCGCCAGTCACAGCACATGGACCGCCAGGCACAGCAAATCAAGAGTCTAGTAAATCGTGTAAATCAGAGGGATCAGAGAGCCCAGAATTTGATAGTTCCCAATAACCAGGGCATGCAGAAGTTTCAAAGCCTACAACCTCCAATGTTTGACGGCCAATCATCGGATCCGACACGTGCTGAGGAATGGATCCGGGTGATGGAGGATATGCTAGGTTATGCAGAGGTTGGCAACGGGAGCAAGGTGGCTTACGTCACTTTTCACTTGGCCTTGGATGCTCGTTTCTGGTGGGACTCAATTAAGTCGACGACGGATGTATCAGTTATGACTTGGGATCGGTTCAAGTTCTTATTCTTTGATAAGTATTTCAGCCGCACAGTGAGGGCGGCAAAGAGGAACGAGTTCACGCAGCTGAAGCAAACAGGTTCAGTTGCAGAGTATATCAGGAAGTTTGAGGCTTTATCACGATTTGCCCCGCGTCTTGTCAGTGATAACGAGGAGAAGGTGCACCACTTTATGGAGGGACTTAATCCGGAGATTCGGATGCACGTGGTTGTCTCAGGTATTATTGATGCGCCATATTCAGATATTACAGCCAGAGCTCTGGATATTGAGGCTGCCAGAGCCACTTGTATTAGACCGAGGGAGCCAGCTAAGGGCTTCTTCCGCGAGATACGACCTCAGTCGCAGAGCAGAGGTTGGCAGCCCAGAGCACGCCCCAGCCGCAGCAGAGGGGTGTGAAGAGACCTCTTGAGGGAGGTAACAACAGGGGCAAGGGAAAACAGGTACAGGGAGCTCCTCAAATACCGTGGTGCCCCGTGTGCCAAAAAGAACACAGTGGAGAGTGCTGTGTTGGCTCTAATAAATGCTACAGATGTGGTGGAGTCGGCCATTTTGTTAGAGATTGCCCGCATCCGGCTCGAGACCTGCCAGGCGGTGATCAGAGGAGGATTATGCCCAGGATTTTTGCATTTATCGAGCCTGGCGATGTTGATGATGAGGATCAGCCTGCCTGTGATAGCAGGTACTATATTGGTTACTGGCGTTCCTGTATTTTCTTTATTAGACACGGGGGCTACGCATTCTTTTGTTTCCACCTCTTGTTTGTCTAGATTGAGGCTTGCGCCGGAGTTATCAAAGTGCAAACACAGTGTGATGCTACCTTCGGGTGAGCGTATGCAGTCAGGTCGTGTTGTCCAGGGCAATATTATCTCGATTGGGGATCGTACCCTCTATGCTTGCCTCATTGTTATGGGCATAGAACACTATGATCTGATCTTATGGATGGACTGGCTGTCACAGCACTTCGCCACCATCGATTGTCGATCTGGGATTGTCACCTTTTGACCCCCGGGTAAAGCCGAGTTTTCTTATCAGGCGATGAGCAGATTGAGTAGCTCGCCTATTTCTTATTCCATGAAGGTCAACGAACAGTTTAAAGGTGCGTGCTCTATTTATTTGGCCTCTGTATTTGATTGTCAGTTGCTCAGCGGAGAAAAGCCGAGCGACATTCCTATTGTCAGAGAGTTCTCTGGGATTTTTCTTGATGATCTTCCCGGGTTACCACCAGACCGGGAGATCGAATTCACTATTGATGTCTATCCAAACTCCGCGCCGAGGTTTAAAAACCCGTATCGATTGGCACCAGCTGAGTAGAGAGAGCTGAGGACTCAGCTTGACGAGTTGTTAGAGAAGGGATTATTCGACCCAGTGTATCGCCTTGGGGTGCGCCCGTTCTGTTTGTCAAGAAGAAAGACGGGACCCTCAGGATGTGCATTGATTACTGGGAGTTGAACAAATTGACGGTGAAGAATAAGTATCCACTGCCTCGGATTGATGATTTATTTGATCAGCTGCAGGGTGCCCGAGTATTTTCGAGGATTGATCTACGCTTGGGTTACAATCAGCTGAAGGTCTGGAAGGATGATATACCGAAGACGGCATTCCGAACGAGGTATGGGCATTATGAGTTCCTTGTCATGTCTTTTGGACTTACTAATGCCCCTGCAGCGTTTATGGATTTGATGAACCGTGTCTTCAAGGAGTATCTGGACAAGTTTGTGGTTGTTTTCATCGACGACATTCTGATCTACTCTAAGACGAAGGAAGAACACGAGGAGCACTTGAGAATAGTTTTGAGGATTTTATGCCAGCACCAGTTGTATCCAAAGTTCTCTAAGGGCGAGTTCTGGCTAGATCGAGTCAGTTTTCTTGGCCACATTATATCAGAATAAGGGGTTTCTGTTGATCCGAGCAAAGTTCAGGCTGTCAGAGATTGGCCACAGCTGAAGAACGTACGTGAGGTGCGTGGATTTCTCGGATTGACCGGGTATTATCGGAAGTTTATAGAGGGATTCTCGAAGATCGCACTTCCTCTCTCACGGTTAACTCGGAAGAACAAGAGGTTTATATGGTCGTCTGCTTGTAATGATAGTTTTATGGAGTTAAAGCAGAGACTGACCACCGCTCCAGTACTGGCGTTACCTGTTGAAGGTGTCAGATATAGTATTTATTGTGATGCATCTGGAGTGAGACTCGGTTGTGTATTGATGCAGGAGGGGAGAGTTATTGCATATGCTTCTCGGCAGTTGAATCCGTACGAGCAGAACTACCCTACGCACGACCTTGAGTTAGCAGCTGTGGTCTTCGCACTGAAGATATGGAGACATTATTTATATGGGCAGCAGTGCGAGATATTTTCAGACCACAAGAGCTTGAAGTATTTATTTACGCAGAAGGAGCTGAATATGCGACAGAGACGATGGCTCGAGTTCGTCAAAGATTATGATTTTGATATCAAGTACCATCCAAGAAAGGCGAACAAGGTTGCTGATGCCTTGAGTAGAGTGCCTTCTACGAGTCAGCCTTCACTAGCAGCGATGTCAGTTACGCTGCGGTCTGAGATTGAGAGGTTCGACGTTGAGATAGTGACAAAGTTGTCCAGTATTCTCACCAACATTTTACTCAGGCCGACTATTCTGGATCGGATACGTGAGGCTCAGCAGAATGATACTAAGTGTGAGGAGCTTCGATCCAGCATGACATTGGGAGACTCGTCGGATTTCTATTTATCAGAGGATGGTATTCTGAAGTTCAGGCATAGGTGGTATGTGCCTAACGACGAGGATCTGAAGAAAGAGATATTGGCCGAGGCACATTCTTTGGCGTATTCTGTGCACCCGGGAAGTACTAAGATGTACCGGGACCTAAAGCAACAATTCTGGTGGCCGAACATGAAGAGGGAGGTTGCCAAGTACGTTGAGACCTGTTTAGTATGTCAACAGGTGAAGGCAGAGCACCAGAGACCGGCCGGAACATTATTGCCACTGCCGATTTTGGAGTGGAAATGGGAGCAGATCTCCATGGATTTCATTGTGGGGCTCCCGAGGACGACGAAGCGCCATGATGGTATATGGGTGATCGTGGACCGATTGACAAAGTCGGCTCACTTCTTATCTGTGAAGATGGCGTCTTCTATGGATCAGCTCGCAGAGCTCTATGTACAGGAGATTGTGAGATTGCACGGAGTGCCGGTTTCTATTGTCTCGGATCGAGATCCGAGGTTCACGTCGAAGTTCTGGAAGCGTCTGCACAAAGCTATGGGGAATCAGCTTAATTTCAGCACAGCGTTTCATCCTCAGACTGATGGACAGACAGAGAGGACGAATCAGATTCTTGAGGATATGCTCAGAGCTTGTGTGCTGGAGTTTCAGGGCTCGTGGAGTCGATATTTGCCTCTGATTGAGTTCTCGTACAACAACAGCTTCCAGGCTACGATTGGCATGGCTCCGTATGAGGCGTTGTATGGTCGGAAGTGTAGGTCTCCGTTATATTGGGACGAGGTTGGCGAGGCCAGCATCGTTGGTCCAGAGATTCTATAGCAAACGGCAAAGAAGATTGCCATTATCCGACAGCGTATAGAGGTAGCTCAGAGTAGACAGAAGAGCTATGCTGACACGAGACGGAGAGAGCTAGAGTTCGAAGAAGGTGACGAGGTTTATCTTAAAGTTTCTCCGTTTAAAGGCGTTGCCAGATTTGGAAGGAGGGGCAAGTTAAACACTCGTTATGTGGGGCCCTTTCCTATTCTGAAGAGGATCGGGAAGTTGGCGTACAGATTACAGCTTCCGGCTTCTATGGAGGGTATCCACGACGTATTCCACGTGTCCATGCTTCAGAAGTGTTTACGTGATCCATCACATGCCGTGGAAGCAACAGAGATCGAGGTACAGCCTACCTTGACTTATGAGGAGAGGCCGGTGCGTATTTTGGAGACTTCCATTAAGGTATTGCGCAACAAAGAGACTCCGCTAGTCAAAGTCCTATGGCGGAACCACGAGGTGGAAGAAGCTACATGGGAGCGACAGCAGGACATGATAACTAAGTATCCTGAGTTGTTCGTATGATGTAATTTTGTGGACAAAATTCTAAATAAGATGAGTGGAATGTAATACCTGGCTTGTACGGATTTTGGATTTAATATATTATATTAATATTTTATTATATATGTGGCATTTTTGGTAAATATGTCAAATCAGGTTCCGTTTCACAAAAAGAAAGCGTCATTACGATCCTAACGATTAATTGGAATTTTAGGAAAATTTAGGGAATTTTCGGAATAATAACACTATATTTCGAGTAATTACCTTTATCGTAATGTAAATGACGTTTTAGTAAAAATAGTAAACGAGGTCCGTTTTGCGAACGGACAGTTTTATTAAATCCCAAATAATAAGTTAGACATATTGGTGAAATAAGGAGATTTGATGAAACCGAATAGCTAGACGATTAACGAACCGAATGACGAAACTTATATAAAAATCAAAGAAGGGCAAAATAATCTTTTGGTCAAGTCAATTATTATTTAAAAACAAAATCTTTTCTCTCCTCTCAGCACTTAACGAAAATTTGTTTCTTCTTCTTTGTTTCTCTCCCTTCTCTCTCGATCACGCCAAATTCCTACTCGTGCTCCGATTGATCCGTTTCCTTCGCGTTTTCTCCTCCTTTCTCAACCCTAGGTATGATTCTATAGTTTCTGGACTTTAGATTTTGGTTTTCGTAGAGTTATACGTTTAGGGTTTTCGTTTAGGTTTGGTTAAAAATGTCGATTTAGGGTTCGTAATTAATAGATTTATCATGTTTAAGGATATAAAGGATATATTGAACGTTATTGGACGAATTTAAACCGATTTGTGAAAAAGTTAAAAATTAGGGATTTTCGGGTTTTTAGGGAAAAACTCGTAAATTGTGAATTGAGGTGCCGAGCGTGAATTGCTCGAATTAATAGCTCAATGAATTGGATTAGAACTTTAGGAAGTTCCTTAGTTAAGATTTTGTTAATTGGACGTTTAATAGCTCAATTTGGTTTTAACGGCGAATGTCGTGTTTTGCCTTAGGTGAACGACTCTCGTGGTCAGAGCTCGAAGTTCAGCGCGCTCAAGGTAAGTTCTCGTGACTTACTTTGGCCGATTGGCCTACACCGTACGTCGATGTCGCGTCGAGGATCAGTGGAGTGTTGTTTGATAATACGTTTTGGTTGGGTAGTTAGGTTAGTTGTCTATAGGTTTTGTTTATTTGTCTTGATGATATGTATGTTGATTGCTTACTTTCTGCTTATTAACTTTTCATGCATCACGTATTTCAAATGTCATGAAAATGAATTTCCGCACGTGTTTTTAAGAAAAGAAACGAACCTCTGTAATTAATCTACGTAATCTGTATCTGGTTACGCGAGGTGGGGCTCAGGCATGGCTGTAGGGTTTGTGAGCATGTACCCCCCTCCTCTAGGTGGAAAGTGGTAGTTCGACCGCGGAATGTATCCTTTCCATTTAGAGGGCTGATATCTCGGTAACAATCTGTCTGCGACGTAATAAAAATGAATCTGTATCTGTATCTGTATCTGTATCTGAATCTGTAATCTGCATGTTTTCTGAATGGCATACGCACGCATGCATCTGCATTTACGAAGCTTACTGAGATTTCATTATCTCATAAATGTCTGTATGGTGTAGGTGACGTTATAGGTGACATTGAGCCATGTGAGGGCGACGTTCCTCCTTCTGACGTATGATGCAGTTGACGAAGAATGGCCCGTGGGAGTGTGCTGAGTAGTCGGTGCGTTTTTACCCGTGGGGATGTGTATGTATTTTTGAGGACTATCAGGATGTTTTTGGTTACATTGTATAGACGTTTTTAGGGTGCTTGGATCTGCTAGATTACATTTTAAGGTTTTAAACGTCTTTCTGAATCTGTTTTATAAACTGTTTTGAAATGTTTTTATTGGAACTTTTTGGAATTTAAAACAGGTGGATTTGTCAATTTTTAAACGTATCCATGCAGTTCGTTTTTACGAAAGTTTAATGTATGTTGAGTTTGTTTATTTCGTTGATTGATGACATGATAATGAGATAAGTTTTGTAGAGAAGTGTTGAGAATATGTAAGGAAGAATAATGCTGTTTGCTCTCTGGAATTGAGATTCTATCTGTATCTGTATCTGTATCTGTATCTGTATCTGTATCTGTATCTGTATCTGTATCTGTATCTGTATCTGTATCTGTATCTGTATCTGTATCTGTATCTGTATCTGTATCTGTATCTGTATCTGTATCTGTATCTGTATCTGTATCTGTATCTGTATCTGTATCTGTATCTGTATCTGTATCTGTATCTGTATCTGTATCTGTATCTGTATCTGTATCTGTATCTGTATCTGTATCTGTATCTGTATCTGTATCTGTATCTGTATCTGTATCTGTATCTGTATCTGTATCTGTATCTGTATCTGTATCTGTATCTGTATCTGTATCTGTATCTGTATCTGTATCTGTATCTGTATCTGTATCTGTATCTGTATCTGTATCTGTATCTGTATCTGTATCTGTATCTGTATCTGTATCTGTATCTGTATCTGTATCTGTATCTGTATCTGTATCTGTATCTGTATCTGTATCTGTATCTGTATCTGTATCTGTATCTGTATTATAGGTGACATTGAGCCATGTGAGGGCGACGTTCCTCCTTCTGACGTATGATGCAGTTGACGAAGAATGGCCCGTGGGAGTGTGCTGAGTAGTCGGTGCGTTTTTACCCGTGGGGATGTGTATGTATTTTTGAGGACTATCAGGATGTTTTTGGTTACATTGTATAGACGTTTTTAGGGTGCTTGGATCTGCTAGATGTTAGGTTCACATTTTAAGGTTTTAAACGTCTTTCTGAATCTGTTTTATAAACTGTTTTGAAATGTTTTTATTGGAACTTTTTGGAATTTAAAACAGGTGGATTTGTCAATTTTTAAACGTATCCATGCAGTTCGTTTTTACGAAAGTTTAATGTATGAATTCCAGAGAGCAAAATACTGGGGTTGCTGCGCTCTGGAATATCCAGAGCATGCAGCGATCGGTCGCTGGCGCTGCCAGCGATTGATCACTGTTGCAGGGATCGCTGCCAGCGATCAGTCGCTGGGCAGCGATCGCTGCCAGCGATCGGTCGGTGGGCAGCCAGCGATCGCTGCCAGCGATCGATCGCCCTCCTCTGTTGTTACGACTTTGACCCTTCTGCCCTCCCGGTTTCTGTTTTAAACATTTAATTGTTTTATTAAATGTTTTAAGTTTTATTTAATTACTAAAGGTTTTGTTTTAAATGGTTTAAAACGTAGATTACAATTTCGATTTCGATTTTGAATTGATTTCCGCTTCAGTTAGGATTAAGGTTTATAATCATGTAAAAAATAAAATAATAATAAATATTACGGGTAAATAGGTACGGTTTTAGGGACGTTACACAACAAATATCATGGACACGTAATTAACTCTTAGTAATGCGCTTGATGAAGTATAAGAAACTTCACTTCAATCGATTTGTTCCAAAAGAGGTAAACCTATCAAGCAAATGAGGTTGAGTGTTGCAGGACTTGTGGTTTGAACCAAAGTTATCTATTTAAATTTCAAGATTTCAACATGAAGTGATGAGAACGACTTGTATTGAGGACCCAACAACCTTCATGGATGCGTAATTAAGACTTAGTAATGCGCTTGATGAAGCATAAGAAACTTCACTTCAATCGATTTGTTCCAAAATAGTTGAACGTATCAAGTAAATGAGATTATGTGTTACATGACTTGTGGTTAGAACCTAAGTTATCAATTACACGTTCAAGGTTTTAAATTGAAATGATGAGAACGTGTATTAAGGACCCAACAACCTTCTTGGACGCTTGACTAATACTTAGTAATGCGCTTGATGAAGTATAAGAAACTTCACTTCAATCGATTTGTACCAAATGAGTTGTAACGTATCAAGCAAATAAGGTTGAGTTTTACATGACTTGTGGTTAGAACCTAAGTTATCAACTTCACATTCAAGGTTTTAACTTGAAGTGATGAGAACGACGTGTATTGAGAACCCAACAACTATCATGGAGGCATAATTAAGACTTAGTAATGCGCTTGATGAAGCATAAGAAACATCACTTCAATCGATTTGTTCCAAAAAAGTTGAACGTATTAAGCAAATGAGATTGAGTGTTATATGACTTGTGGTTAGAACCTAAGTTATCCATTTCACATTCAAGGTATTAACTTAAAGTGATGAGAACGACGTGTATTGAGCATCTAACAACCTTCATGGACGCGTAATTAAGACTTACTAATTCGTTTGATGAAGCATAAGAAAATTCACTTCGATAAATTTGTTCCGAAAAAGTTGAAAGTATCAAGCAAATGAGGTTGAGTGTTACATTACTTGTGGTTAGAACCTAAGTTATTCATTTCACATTCATAAGTGTTGAACGTATCAAGAAAATGAGGTTTAGTATTACATGACTAGTGTTTATAACCTAAGTTATCCATTTCACATTCAAGATTTTAACTTGAAGGGATGACAACGACATGTATTGAGGACCAAACAACCTTCATGGATGCATAATTAAGACTTAGTTATGCGCTTGATGAAGTATAAAAACTTCACTTCAATCGATTCATTTCAAAAGAGTTGAACGTATCAAGAAAATGAGGTTAAGTGTTACATGGCTTGTCGTTAAAACCTAAGTTATACATTTCACATTCAAGGTTTTATCATGAAGTGATGAGAACGACGTGTATTGAGGACCCAAAAACCTTCATTGACGCGTAATTAAGACTTAGTAATGCGCTTGATGAAGCATGAGAAACTTCACTTCAATCGGTTTATTGCAAAAGGGTTGAACGTATCAAGAAAATGAGGTTTAGTGTTCACATTCAAGGTTTTAACTTGAAGTGATGAGAACGGCGTGTATTGAGGACCCAACAACCATCATGGACGTGTAATTAAGACTTAGTAATGCGCTTGATGAAGCATAAGAAACTTCACTTCAATCGATTTGTTCCAAAAGAGTTGAACGTATCAAGCAAATGAGGTTGAGTGTTACATTACTTGTGATTAGAACCTAAGTTATCCATTTCACATTCAAGGTTTTAACTTGAAGTGATGAGAACGACGTGTATTGAGGACCCAACAACTATCATGGACGCGTAATTAAGACTTAGTAATGCGCTTGATGAAGTATAAGAAACTTCACTTCAATCGATTTGTTCCAAAAAGTTGAACGTATCAAGCAAATGAGGTTGAGTGTTACATGACTTGTGGTTAGAACCTAAGTTATCCATTTCACATTCATAAGTGTTGAACGTATCAAGCAAATGAGGTTGAGTGTTACATGACTTGTGGTTATAACCTAAGTTATCCATTTCACATTCAAGGATTTTAACTTGAAGGATGACACGACAGTATTAGGACCAAACAACCTTCATGGATGCCTCATTAAGGCTTAGTATGCGCTTGATGAAGTATAAAAACTTCACTTCAATCGATTCATTTCCAAAAGAGTTGAACGTATCAAGAAATGAGGTTAAGTGTTACATTGGCTTGTCGTTTAAACCTAAGTTATACATTTCACATTCAAGTTTTATCATGAAGTGCTGATGAACGACGTGTATTGAGGACACCAACACCTTCATTGACGCCGTAATTAAGACTTAGTAATGCGCTTGATGAAGCATGAGAAACTTCACTTCAATCGGTTTATTGCAAACAGGGTGAACCGTATCAAGAAAATGAGGTTAGTGTTAATACTTGTGATTAGAACCTAAGTTATCCATTCACAATCATAGGTTTTAACTTGAAAGTGATGAGAACGGCGTGTATTGAGGACCCAACAACTATCATGGACGTGTAATTAAAACTTAGAAATGCGCTTGATGAAGCATAAGAAACTTAACTCCAATCGATTTGTTCCAAAAGAGGTGAACCTGTAAAGCAAATGAGGTTGAGTGTTACATGACTTGTGGTTAGAACCTAAGTTATCCATTTCACATTCAAGGTTTTAACTTGAAGTGATGAGAACGGCGTGTATTGAGGACCCAACAACTATCATGGACGTGTAATTAAGACTTAGTAATGCGCTTGATGAAGCATAAGAAACTTCACTTCAATCGATTTGTTCCAAAAGAGTTGAACGTATCAAGCAAATGAGGTTGAGTGTTACATGACTTGTGGTTAGAACCTAAGTTATCCATTTCACATTCAATCGATTTGTTCCAAAAGAGTTGAACGTATCAAGCAAATGAGGTTGAGTGTTACATGACTTGTTGTTAGAACCTAAGTTATACATTTCACATTCAAGGTTTTATCATGAAGAGAAAAGAACGACGTGAATTAAGGACCCAAAAACCTTTATGGACGTGTAATTTAGAGTTAGTAATGTGCTTGATGAAGCGTAAGAAACTTCACTTCAATCGATTTGTTCCAAAAGAGTTGAACGTATCAAGCAAATGAGGTTGAGTGTTACTTGACTTATGGTAGAACCTAATTCATCCATTTCACATTCGAGTTTTTAACTTGAAGTGATGTGAACGACGTGTATTGAGGACCCAACAACTATCATGGACGCGTAATTAAGTCTTAGTAATGCGCTTGATGAAGCATAAGAAACTTCACTTCAATCGATTTGTTCCAAAACAGGTGAACCTATCAAGCAAATGAGGTTGAGTGTTACATGACTTGTGGTTAGAACGTAAGTTATTCACTTCACATTTAGGGTTTTAACTTAAAGTGAGGAGAACGACGTGTATTTATGGCCCAACAGCCTTCATAGGACGTGTAATTAAGACTTAGTAATGCGCTTGATGAAGCATAAGAAACTTCACTTGAATTGATTTGTTACAAAATAGTTGAACGTATCAAGCAAATAAGGTTTAGTGTTACATTACTTGTGGTTAGAACCTAAGTTATCCATTTCACATTCAAGGTTTTAACTTGAAGTGATGATACGATGCGTATTAAGGACCCAACAACTATCATGGACGCGTAGTTAAGACTTAGTAATGCGCTTGATGAAGCATAAGAAACTTAACTTCAATCGATTTGTTCCAAAAGAGGTAAACCTATCAAGCAAAAGAGGTTGAGTGTTGCAGGACTTGTGGTTTGAACTGAAGTTTTCTATTTCACTTTCAAGGTTTCAACATGATGTGATGAGAACGACGTGTATTGAGGACCCAACAACCTTCATGGATGCGTAATTAAGACTTAGTAATGCGCTTGATGAAGTATAAGAAACTTCACTTCAATCGATTTGTTCTAAAATAGTTGAACGTATCAAGTAAATGAGATTGTGTGTTACATGACTTGTGGTTAGAACCTAAGTTATCCATTTCACGTTCAAGGTTTTAACATGAAGTTATGAGAACAAGGTGTATTGAGGACCCAACAACCTTAATGGATGCTTAACTAATACTTAGTAATGCGCTTGATGAAGTATAAGAAACTTTACTTCAATCGATTTGTACCAAATGAGTTGTAACGTATCAAGCAAATAAGGTTGAGTGTTACATGACTTGTGGTTAGAACCTAAGTTATCCATTTCACATTCAAGGTTTTAACTTGAGCTGACGAGATCGACGTGTATTGAGTACCCAACAACTATCATGGACGCGTAATTAAGACATAGTAATGCGCTTGATGAAGCATAAGAAACATCACTTCAATCGATTTGTTCCAAAAGAGTTGAACGTATCAAGCAAATGTGATTGAGTGTTACATGACTTGTGGATAGAATCTAAGTTATCCATTTCACATTCAAGGTATTATCTTAAATTGATGAGAACGACGTGTATTGAGGATCTAACAACCTTCATGGACACGTAATTAAAACTTAGTAATTCGTTTGATGAAGCATAAGAAAATTCACTTCAATAGATTTGTTCTGAAAGAGTTGAAAGTATCAAGCAAATGAGGTTGAGTGTTACATTACTTGTGGTTAGAACCTAAGTTATCCATTTCACATTCATAAAAGTTGAACGTATCAAGCAAATGAGGTTGAGTATTACATGACTTGTGTTTAAAACCTAAGTTATCTATTTCACATTCAAGATTTTGACTTGACGTTATGACAACGACGTGTATTGAGGACCAAAAAACCTTCATGATGCGTAATTAAGACTTGTTACGCGCTTGGATTGAAGTATAAAAATTCACTCATCAATCGATTTGTTCCAAAAGAGTTGAACGTATCAAGAAAATTAGGTTTAATGTTACATTACTTGTGATTAGAACCTAAGTTATCCATTTCACATTCAAGGTTTTAACTTGAAGTGATGAGAACGACGTGTATTGAGAACCCAACGACTATCATGGACGCGTAATTAAGACTTAGTAATACGCTTGATGAAGCATAAGAAACTTCACTTCAATCGATTTGTTCCAAAAGAGTTGAACGTATCAAGCAAATGAGGTTGAGTGTTACATGACTTGTGGTTAGAACCTAAGTTATCCATTTCACATTCAAGGTTTTAACTTGAAGTGATGAGAACGACGTGTATTGAGGACCCAACAACCTTCATGGATGCGTAATTAAGACTTAGTAATGCGCTTGATGAGCATAAGAAACTTCACTTCAATCGATTTGTTCCAAAAGAGTTGAACGTATCAAGCAAATGAGGTTGAGTGTTACATGACTTGTGGTTAGAACCTGAGTTATTCATTTCACATTCAAGGTTTTAACTTGAAGTGAGGAGAACGACATGTATTGAGTACCCAACAACCTTCATGGACGTGTAATTAAGACTTAGTAATGCACTTGATGAAGCTTGAGAAACTTCACTTCAATCGATTTGTTCCAAAACAGTTGAACGTATCAAGCAAATGAGGTTTAGTGTTACATTACTTGTGGTTAGAACCTAAGTTATCCATTTCACATTCAAGGTGTAACGACCTTCATACTATTCCTAATTTCCCGTACGAAATTCTTCTTTTTCTTTTATGCTTAGCGTTTAGGTGGATAACAATTTAATAAAACGTTTAAAATAATTACAAAACAATTATTTAAACCAATACGTACACAAACACCTACAAAATACAACCTCACCATTTCACTAACACAATTCTATTTTTACCACAATTTCTATCAACATCACAAACATACACCTCACAATACAACTTAACATCAAGCACCCGATACTCATACGTCTTCCGAAATACCACCCCAAAACCGACTCGAAACGCCACTATAACAAAGTACATTTTCATGAAAATAAACTGCTTGGTTCCGTTTAAAAGTTTAACATAACCTCCTGTTTCAAAGAAAACACCAAGCAATTCCATATCATTCAAATAACTAATTCAACAAAACGTTTTATAAAACAGTTAGCCAACACATCTGTACATCAATCTATCAGCTAACCAGAACCAAACATCCTAATATGTTAAACTATACAGTTTCATTTAACTAACGCATCATTAACCCCAAACCTCTCAATACCTTTACTTACATCCCCACATGTCAAAATGCGCACCGACTGCTCAGCACACTCCTACGGGCCATCTTTCTTTAACTGATCATTTCCCGGGTGGAGGGATCTCGTAGTCACCTGTATCAGGATCACCTACACCATACAGACACCTATGAGATGCGTGCAGTGCATATGGAGTTCAGAAATCATGCATAACATATAGAGCGTCGCAGACAGTATATCACCGAGATCTCATCCCCCTAACCGAAGGGGGCCCATCCAGCGGTCGGACTACCCCGTGCAGTTAGAGGAGGGGGGTACACGCTTACAACACGTACAGCCGTGCCTGAGACCCACCTCGCGTGACCAGATAACAGATTACGTTCATTAATTACAGTACATGAGATGTGGTATCGGCCAGACCCTGAATCAGGCCCGCACGATAGAATAATAGCCCCCAATTTCTGGGCCACACCGGTCTTATGAAAACATCGTGCGGAAATTCATTTTTCATGCTTAGTTAAAATACGTGATGCATGAACAGTTCAATATAAATGTAAGCAAACAAGCATGCGTACCATCAAGACTGTAAAGGAAATAACCTACAAAACGTTTAAACCTAACTACCCAACCCAAAGCAGATTAAACTAACACGTCACCAAAACTCCTCGAGACGACTTCGACGTACGGTGTAGGCCAATCGGCCAAAGAAGATTACGATAACTTACCTGTCTTCTATAGCTCGCTGGGGCTACTCGGTTACCTGCCTACCTACGGCTCGACCTACGACAAATATTCAAACTTCATTACAATTAAGCCCACATTGACCAATTTACTCACAAACTACTATTTCTAACCTAATCCAACTAAAACTTAACTAAACGGGCCACTAATTCGAGTTTGGTAAAACCGACCCGAAACTTCAAACAAGCGTAACTTTTGCGTCGGTTATCGGAATCGAATGATTCCAGCGGCCACATACTCCTCTAATAACCTATTTTAACCTGTCAAAAGAAATTTTAAAACAAACGACCGTAACTAGGTCAAATACAGCAAAACCCGAACTGCCCTAAACCGAGAATTTCACCATTCTCGGTTTTCCATCAATTCTCATGAATTTCTTCACCAATCGACCACATATACACTCAATTAGTAATATCTAACCAAAAATCCCGAGGCATCAAGCAAAACCCAAAATTCCCTAATTTGAGATTCACTGATTTTCGCTCAAATTGAGCTTACCATTGCTCGGCAACCATCGCCGGCGTTAAGCTCGGCCATTTGACGCCAAGAACGCCAAAAGCCGCCAGAAATCAGAGCTCAATCGAGCTCGTCTCTCTCGGCCTTAAACAGAGACAGAACAGGGCAAAAATCAACTTACCGGTCGGTTTGTGTGCCGAGACAGGCCGGAACCGGCTCGCCGCCGTCGTCTTGCCGGAGGACGTCGAAAACCTTGGCGGTTTGCTCCGCCGATCGTCGCCGGCGCTTCCCCTTTCTCCGTTCTTCTCTGTTCTCCCTCTCGGCTCGCGAAAACTGAATGACTTCGATAGCCATTCAGTTGTTTTAAAAGAAAACATAAAATGTTTTCTTTTAAAACAAAATAATAATAATAAAAATAAATAACATTTACCGTTTTGCCCTCCCGTACTTTCAACCATTCCGAATTCCGTTAAATCTCGTTCTTTAATTATAAATTTTCATAACTTGACCGTCACACTATACACGGCTTAATTTCTCCATTTAGAATATCCGAACACCAATTAATTAATCAATTATTTTAACCAAATTTATTCACTTTCTTTTAAATCAATTAAATCTAATTTCGCGGGTGTTACAATCCACCCACCTTAATTAAAATTTTGTCCTCAAAATTTGACTTAGCTTGCAGTCATTGTCATTACTGTCTCATGTCTTGCGGCCTCATACTATGATTTACAATCGCTTCGTTCTTTTCAAGTCATCTTCCTCCATCCCTCCAAAATTTTGAACTTCCTACACAAGGGCTTCGATTCTAGCCCATACTTAGGGTCAATCTCTATGGTTCTAAACTAGAATCCCTAAAACCAAATGACGCATCATTAACCTCTGAACCATGCCTACTGCATTCGATTTGATTAACCAAGTCTTTGGTCGTGCACCACGTACTAGTAATCCTCACGTCTCAAATTTTAATAACCCACCGCATTAATACGCACGTAGATAATTTACACACACGTTAGTTTCCACTTAATCGTCCATAAGTTAAACTTCCTTATTCTTCTAACTTGGCCTTATGTTCAGGCTTCCCCGATCTAAGCTTAATTCAAGCCCTCAATTTCCTAACGAAACAACCTCAAAATCTCCTCCCATCGAAGTTTCTCTCAGCTATTAGTTTATATCACATCTACGTCCAAATTTCCTAACATCAGTTAGATCGAACATCATCTAAAAATCCCTTCCAACTCTTGGGCTGAATTATTCCTTACTTTTAATTGGCCTACACGTGTCCTCGCTTACGTATCGAGTCTTACAAAATTTCCTGAATCCTCAATCGAGCGGTCTCTAACTGGGCACTCGACACATAACGTCTCGAGCACGTGTTGGTTTGCATTTAGTCACCCAAAACGTTAAACTCACTCTAACTTATTAATTGGTCTCTACTAAAGATTGTCTTTTATCCTCAATCCTCGAAATAACATCAACTTCCAATGTCATTTGGGTTGACTACCGTTCAAGGATTCCTAACAACATCCAGCTTGTAATCCAAACTTCCCTTTATTTAACTTAAATTCCTCGAATTGAGTTCCTTTAGTTCCTTATGCACTTAACCACTTTACTCCCTCAAAGCCTTCTTAAGTTACTTACTCCAACGTTAAATCTCAACTCCCCTACGACCTTATCCATCTATCGTGTATAACAATTTCTATATATATATTTATCGGAGCTGTAAACTAAATTCGTGTATAAGTTCATTAGCCTTAACTTCAGTTACTATCACGACCTCCCAAGTCAACATTTCCCTAGTGATGTTCCCATAGAACTTCTCCGTCAACAGTATCCAAAATAATACATCTCCTTGGGCACCTCGCAGGTCTTAATAAAAGTTTTCAACTATGATTCAAATCCATAAATTCCACGAACCATCTCATTGAAATTACCCCGAGGTCTCGACGAGTCCAACTGGGGCTAAAGTTACTACTCGCTTAGGATTCTGGCCCCTTTGTAACTAAATTGCCATAAACATCATGTCTCATATTGAACTACCTTAATGAGTTCTATCACTATGTCCTTAATTAACTCTCTCTTACTATATACATTTACGCTTATTCATTTAGCCCAATTCCTTGTTATCCCCAAGTACAATTGAATCCTCAGGTTTTGCCATAGATTCGTTCCAACTTATCTATTCCTATTCTATGAATCGCAAAACTCGCAAATTGTTTGCCGCGTAACACTGATCTAAACTTCTAGCTTTAATCCTTCATTTGATACAACAATCTCCTTCACCCTATTCTGACATCACATGAGGACTTCTTAGAAGCTACAAAATGGTTTACCCTCTTTCGTTCCTCCTAGTCGAGTTCTAGATATTCTACTTGATTCCAGTGCAACAATTCATCCAACGCTTTTCTTGTTTGAAAACTTGTTGTAGATAAGTTTACTGCTCTTATTCCAACTTTCCTCAGATTCTCAAATCTTACCCTTCTATTTTTCCAAGAGAATGATTCAGAAGCATCTTTTCGTTAAGGTTAACCCTCCTAGATCACTTAACACTAACGTTTCTACTTCCTTACCAGAGGTAAGTCTTATGTTTTTGGTTCTTAACTTGAACCGTACCCACTATAGACTTGCTCTAATTGCATTGGCGTCTTTTCTATGGTCATACTTGTTGCTTTAAACTCCTAAGCACAACCTCAGTAGTTACCACGTTTACGTTTTCAAGTTCTTTCTAACTCCTATGTTTTTGCTTGCTAACCTCTAATCAAGCAACACCAAGGGTCTGACGTTTCTACTACTCATTAATCACTCTTAATTTCACTAAGCCTCCCACCTAGTAAGTCGGTTGAAATCTTCTCACTAATCTAATATCTTTCTTTATTGATTAGTCTTCTAAGGTGGTACTCATTTCCTAGAGGACAACCAATCTCGGTATCTTGAGTATCATCTTGCACATGACCTCTTTATTCTCTGTCTCGATATTGGTCGATACGACCACTCCTACCCAATCACTTAAATCTTACGTGCACGACTTGTATTGATCTACCAGGTCCTTCTAAACCACATCTATAATAGCCACTCGCATAGCCTCTCAACAATAAAGCTAGTTAAGTCCTTGGATATGGTTTTAGTCTAAATACATCAATCTTTTCATGGATCTAGGGCTTACAAGTTCTTGCTATATCTTCTCACTTGCTTAAATTACTCTTTGATTCTTCACACCTTAAAACGCTAAGGGTTTGAGTTTCACCAACTAAGGTTCACTTTCTATCTATTTGAATCTTATATCTCATAAGTTGTATCCCGCTAATGGTAACAAAATCTAAGTGTACATCTTCTCTTGGTTAAGTCAGGCTAATCTTACTAACACGCTTTCTTTCTATGAGGCCTATATCGTCCTGCATCTATCTACCGTCTATCGTTGAGGTTCACTAAGGAACTCTTCTTACCCATCTTCTACCATTCTCTTACCTCTCTATTTTCAAACCTACTCCTATCTGTTATTCGACTATTACTTTTGAATTCTTACTCTATACTACATCTCCATTCTAATATTCTTCATTCTATTAATTATTGAAATAAAACTCTACCTGAAACAACTGAAGGTTGGGCATTATTCTTGTCTTCGATCGGGGTAATTATCCTTGGTGTAACTTCCTTCTTCTGGTCAGTGGCCTTCCTCTAGCCATTTAGGGCATAATTGCCCACTTCCCCGCATCTATAGCACCGATTCGAACCCAATCTACACCTACCCCAATGATTTTTCTTACACCTTGGGCATCGAGGCTTATGCTAAGGTCCTTGTATGTGCTTTTGTCGGCTTTGTTTAATTTCTTCCTTACCCATCCCCTTCGTGTCGTGGTCATTGGGAGTGACTAGTCATTGGATCCTAGGTTTTTCTCGGTTCGTCAACATCCCAAGCTAACGAGATTGTCTATCTATAAGATGTGCTTGTCGGTCAATGAGTTGGAATTGTTGGGCAATGAAATCCTTAAAGTGATCTATCGTAGCGTCTCAGTCGTCTCGATCATTCCCTCGATGCACCATATCTATAAATAACTCCTATAACAGTTAAAACAATTAATCCTAAGAAACTAAATTAAAAGAAAGCAATAAACATACTTACAGTTGATGAAGGATGTCCGCGTAGTGGCTGTGCAGTCGAGCAGTCTACAGAACCGATTTTAAAACCTGGGGGCTCTGATACCATAATTGTAACGACCCTCATACTATTCCTAATTTTCCGTACAAAATTATTCTTTTTCTTTTATGCTTAGCCTTTAGGTGGATAACAATTTAATAAAACGTTTAAAATAATTACAAAACAATTATTTAAACCAATACGTACACAAACACCTACAAAATACAACATCACCATTTCACTAACACAATTCTATTTATACCACAATTTCTATCCACATCACAAACATACACCTCACAATACAACTTAACATCAAGCACCCGATACTCATACGTCTTCCGAAATACCACCCTAAAACCGACTCGAAACGCCACTATAACAAAGTACATTTTCATGAAAATAAGCTGCATGGTTCCGTTTAAAAGTTTAACATAACCTCCTGTTTCAAAGAAAACACTAAGCAGTTCCATATCATTCAAATAACTAATTCAACAAAACGTCATATAAAACAGTTAGCCAACACACCTGTACATCAATCTATCAGCTAACCAGAACCAAACATCCTAATATGTTCAACTATATAGTTTCATTTAACTAACCCATCATTAACCCCAAACCTCTCAATACCTTTACTTACATCCCCAAAGGTCAAAATGCGCACCGACTAATCAGCACACTCCCACGAGCCATCTTTCTTCAACTGATCATTTCCCGGGTGGAGGGATCTCGTAGTCACCAGTATCAGGATCACCTACACCATACAGACACCTATGAGATAAAAGTCTCAGTAAATTCTATGTAAATGCAGATGCGTGCAGTGCATATGGAGTTCAGAAATCATGCATAACATATAGAGCGTCGCAGACAGTATATCACCGAGATCTCATCCCCCTAACCGAAGGGGGCCCATCCAGTGGTCGGACTACCCCGTGCGGTTAGAGGAGGGGGTACACGTTTACAACACGTACAGCCGTGCCTGAGCCCCACCTCGCGGGACCAGATAACAGATTACGTTCATTAATTACAGCACATGATATGTGGTATCGGCCAGACCCTTAATCGGCCCGCACGATAGATCAATAGCCCCCAATTTCTGGGCCACACCGGTCTCATGAAAACATCGTGCGGAAATTCATTTTTCATGCTTAGTTAAAATACGTGATGCATGAACAGTTCAATATAAATGTAAATAAACAAGCATGCGTACCATCAAGACTGTAAAGGAAATAACCTACAAAACGTTTAAACCTAACTACCCAACCCAAAGCAGATTAAACTAACACGTCACCAAAACTCCTCGAGACGACTTCGACATATGGTGTAGGTCAATCGGCCAAAGAAGATCACGAGAACTTACCTGTCTTCTGTAGCTCGCTGGGGCTACTCGGTTACCTGCCCACCTACGGCTCGACCTACGACAAATATTCAAACTTCATTACAATTAAGCCCACATTGACCAATTTACTCATAAACTACTATTTCTAACCTAATCCAACTAAAACTTAACTAAACGGGCCACTAATTCGAGTTTGGTAAAACCGACCCGAAACTTCGAACGTGCGTAACTTTTGCGTCGGTTATCGAAATCAAACGATTCCAGCGGCCACGTACTCCTCTAATAACCTATTTTAACCTGTCAAAAGAAATTTTAAAACAAACGACCGTAACTAGGTCAAATATTACAAAACCCAAACTGCCCTAAACCGAGAATTTCACCATTCTCGGTTTTCCATCGATTCTCATCAATTTCTTCACCAATCGACCACATATACACTCAATTAGTAATATCTAACCAAAAATCCCGAGGCATCAAGCAAAACCCGAAATCCCCCAATTCGGGATTCACTGATTTTCGCTCAAATTGAGCTTACCATTGCTCGGCAACCATCGCCGGCATTAAGCTCGGCCATTTGACGCCAAGAACGGCCAAAAGCCGCTAGAAATTGGAGCTCAATCGGGCTCGTCTCTCTCGGCCCTAAACAGAGACAGAACAGGGCAAAAATCGACTTACCGGTCAGTTTGTGCACGGAGACAGGCCGGAACCAGCTCGCCGCCGTCGTCTGGCCGGAGGACATCGAAAACCTTGGCGGTTTGCTCCGTCGATCGTCGCCGGCGCTTCCCCCTTCTCCGTTCTTCTCTGTTCTCCCTCTCGGCTCGCGAAAACTGAATGGCTTCAACAGCCATTCAATTGTTTTAAAAGAAAACATAAAATGTTTTCTTTTAAAACAAAATAATAATAATAAAAATAAATAACATTTACCGTTTTGCCCTCCCGTACTTTCAACCATTCCGAATTCCGTTAAATCTCGTTTTTTAATTATAAATTTTCGTAAATTGACCCTCACACTATACACGGCTTAATTTCTCCATTTAGAATATCCGAACACCAATTAATTAATCAATTATTTTAACCAAATTTATTCACTTTCTTTTAAATCAATTAAATCTAATTTCGCGGGTGTTACACAAGGTTTTAAATCGAAATTGTAATACCCGGCTTTACGAGATTCTATATTATAATATATAATGGTATTTTTGTAAATATGTCAAATCAAACCCGTTTTACAAAAAGAAAGCGTCATGTCGATCATAACGATTAATAGGAATTTTAAGGAATTTACGGGATTTTTCGGAGTAATAACGCTATATTTCGAGAAATTATGTTTCTCATAATAGAAAGGACGTTTTAGTAAAAATAGTAAACGAGGTCCGAATTGCAAACGGACAGTTTTAATGGAACCCTATTAGTAAATTGAAGTTATTTGTGAGGTAAGAAAATTTGGAGAAACCGAATCGTCGGTTAATTAAGGAAACGAAGGACGAAACAAATAGAAAATCAAAGGAAGGGCAAAATGGTAATTTGCGAAGTCAAAATTTGAATTAAAACATAATGCTTTTTCTTCTTCTCCACGCCATTTCTTCTTTTCCTGCGAGTTCTCCTTTCCCTTTGGCGATCAATGGCGATCGCTCCTTCTCTGGCGCTCGTTCTTCCTCCGACGACCTCCGATCCTTCACGTTTTCTTCTCCTCTCGCAACCCTAGGTAATAATCTATGATTTCAGAATGTTAGTTTTTGGTTTTCACCGAGTTAGAATGTTAGGGTTCGTTTAGGTTTTCGTTAAAAACGCGGTTTAGGGTTCGTAGTCGATAGGTTCGCCGTAGTTTTGAATATAATGAACGTATTGAACGTTATTAGATAAAGTTAATCGATTTAGGACGAATATTAGAGATTTAACAATTTCTGAGTTTTGGGGGAAAAACTCGTTAATGTTGGTTTTGAGGTATCGAAAGTTATTTGTTGGATAAAATGCCTCGTTGAGCTAAGTTAGTATTTTAGGAGAATTCCTTAGTTGAGGTTTCGTTAAAATTGGACATTTAACGGTTTAAATCTCATTTTAACATCAACCGTTGTGCTTTGCCTCAGACAAACAACGCTCGCGGACGGAGTTTGAGCTGCAACAGACACGAGGTAAGTTCTCGTGACTTACTCTGGCCGATTGGCCTACACCGTACTTCGATGTCGCGTCGAGGATCTTAGAGTGTTGTATATTTAAACTCCTTTGGTTGGGTAATTAGGTTTAAACGTTTTCGTAGGTTATTTCTTTTACAGTCTTGATGGTACGCATGCTTGTTTGTTTACATTTATATTGAACTGTTCATGCATCACGTTTTTAACTTGGCATGAAAATGAATTTCCGCACGATGTCTTCAGAAAACCGATGTGGCCCAGAAATTGGGGGCTATCGATCTATTGTGTGGACCGATTAAGGGTCTGACCAATACCACATCTCATGTAATGTAATTAATGAACGTAATCTGTTATCTGATCACGCTAGGTGGGGCTCAGGCACGGCTGTACGTGTTGTAAGCGTGTACCCCCCTCCTCTAACCGCATGGGGTAGGGGGATGAGATCTCGGTGATATTCTGTCTGCGACGCTCTGTATGTTATGCATGATTTCTGAACTCCAAATGCACTGCACACATCTACATTTATGTAGAATTTACTGAGCCTTTAGCTCATAGTGTGTCTGTATGGTGTAGGTGATATTGAAGCAGGTGACCGCCCGATGTACAGGATGGTTGAAGATGAACGATTGCGGTGGTGTGCATGAGCAGTCGTCGCGTATGTTGACCCGTGGGGAAAATGGTTAAATATTTTGAGAGTTTTGGGTGAATTTTGATTGTATGGTGGATCATGTTATGGTTAGAAACATTCAAGGATGTTTGTTTCTGGATTGGTTATGTTTTAGGTTGTTTTTAAAATGTTTTGAAAATATATTCTGTAAATGATTGGTATTTAGGGAAATGTTCAGTTTTTAAACCGAAACACGCAGTTTATTTTTATGAAAATAGGCTATGTTTTGAAAGTATTTTGAGTTGTGGTTTTAGAATGCGTTTTGAGTCGGTGAACGGGTAATTGATAGCGTGTGCAATGTACGTGAGTGGAGTAGTTAAATGAGGGTTTGGTGAAGTGTTAATTGTATATGGGGGGGAAAGGGTTTGTTATGTTAAATTTGGTTTACAGGGGAAAGAACGAAGATGAATGAGAAAAAAGAGGAAAAAAAAAGTGGGGGAGGGCAGAATGCTTGGCGAACGGTCGCTAAGCGAGGCGATCGCATCGCCTCTTGGTCGCCGCTCTCTGGAGAAATCCAGAGAGCGTGGCGATCAATCGCCACAAACCGTGGCGATAGATCGCCACCGGCATTTTGCAACAGGTGAATGTTCGCCTGTTGCAATTGCCGAAGGGCGATCAGTCGCCCCCTTTATGGCGACTGATCGCCCTTGTATATTAGGGATGGAAATCCCTTTTTTGTCCCTCGGCCGATGCATAAATGTTTTAAATGAATTTTAAATATTTGTTTTATTTATTTAATTTTAGGGTTGGTTTTAGACGGTTTCCAAACAAAATTAACGATTTCGATTCTGATTCCAACTTTGGTTCAAATTTCCGCCTAGAGTCATTTAAAGTTAGAAGTATAAAAAAAAAAATATGTACGGGAAATTGGGTACAGTACTAGGGACGTTACAATTTATGGTATCAGAGCCCCCGGGTTTTAAAATCGGTTTTGTAGACTGCTCGATTGCGTATGCCACTACGTGAACGTCCTTCTTCAACTGTAAATAAGACTTAGTAATGCACTTGATGAAGCATGAGAAACTTCAATTCAATCGATTTGTTCCAAAACAGATGAACGTATCAAGCAAATGAGGATTAGTGTTACATTACCTGTGGTTAGAACCGAAGTTATCCATTTCACATTCAAGGTTTTAACTCGAAATGATGAGAACGACATGTATTGAGGACCCAAAAACCGTCATTGACGTGAAATTAAGACTTAGTAATGCGCTTGATAAAGCATAAGAAACTTCATTTCAATCGATTTGTTCCAAAAGAGTTGAACGTATCAAGCAAATGAAGGTGAGTGTTACATTGCTTGTAGTTAGAACCTAAGTTATACATTTCACATTCAAGGTTTTATCATGAAGTGAAAAGAACGACGTGTATTAAGGACCCAAAAACCTTCATGAACGCGTCATTAAGACTTAGTATTGTGCTTGATGAAGTATAAGTAACTTCACTTCAATCGATTTTTTCCAAAAGAGTTAAACGTATCAAGCAAATGAGGTTGAGTGTTACATGGCTTGTGGTTAGAACCTAAGTTATACATTTCACATTCAAGGTTTTATCATGAAGTGAAGAGAATAACGTGCATTAAGGACCCAAAAACCTTTATGGACGCGTAATTAAGACTTTGTAATGCGTTTGATGAAGCGTAAGAAACTTCACTTCAATCGATTTGTTCCAAAAGAGTTGAACATATCAAGCAAATGAGGTTGAGTGTACATGACTTATGGTTAGAACCTAAGTCATCCATTTCACATTCGAGGTTTTAACTTGAAGTGATGAGAACGACGTGTATTGAGGACCCAACAACCTTCATGGACGTGTAATTAAGCCTTAGTAATGCGCTTGATGAAGCATGAGAAACTTCACTTCAATTGATTTGTTCCAAAACAGTTGAACGTATCAAGCAAATGAGGTTTAGTGTTACATTACTTGTGGTTAGAACCTAAGTTATCCATTTCACATTCAAGGTTTTAAATCGAAATGATGAGAACGACGCGTATTGAGGACCCAAAAACCTTCATGGACGCATAATTAAGACTTAGTAATGCACTTGATGAAGTATAAGAAACTTCACTTGAATCGATTTGTTCCAATAGAGTTGAACGTATCAAGCAAATGAAGTTGAGTGTTACATGGCTTGTAGTTAGAACCTAAGTTATATATTTCACATTCAAGGTTTTATCATAAAGAGAAAAGAACGACGTGTATTAAGGACCCAAAAACTTTCATGGACGCGTAATTAAGACTTAGTAATGCGCTTGATGAAGTATAAGAAACTTCACTTCAATCGATTTGTTCCAAAAGAGTTGAACGTATCAAGCAAATGAAGTTGAGCGTTACAAGGCTTGTGGTTAGAACCTAAGTTATACATTTCACATTCAAGGTCTTATCATGAAGTGAAGAGAACGACGTGTATTAAGGACCCAAAAACCTTTATGGACGCGTAATTAAGACTTAGTAATGCGCTTGATGAAGCGTAAGGAACTTCACTTCAATCGATTTTGTGATGACTCGAATGTGCACGTATGGTACGATGGCTGCACGAACCGGAACCCGGATGGCAGTATGTCCGCGCGGGCGAACTGGAAGGTGACAGGTCGTAAAAAGGGGGTCGTCACAATCCCATATCGCTTGGGGAAGTATGTGGAAATGAAACATATGTAAGAGATCCCTCCCAACATAGCAAGACGCGTTTTGGAGCACAATTGACAACGGATCTCATAAGAACTCTGAAGTTAAAAGTGCTTCGGCGAGAGCAATTCCAGGTTGGGTGACCTATTTGGAAGTTCTCGCCAAACAAATCCGTGAGGGGAGGATATTGGGCTACGGCCCATTCCCAGAGCGGACAATATCTTGATGGGAAATGGGGTTGTTACAAATGGAATCAGAGCCTATACCCAACCGGAAATGTAGCCACCGAGCACGTTGGGACCGCGAGAAGGGGTGATTGTGATGACCCGAATGTACGCGTATGGTACGATGGCTGCACGAACCGGAACCCGGATGGCGGTACGTCCGCGCGGTCGAACTGGAAGGTGACAGGTCGTAAAAAGGGGGTCGTCACAATCCCACATTGCTTGGGGAAGTGTGTGAAAATGAAACATATGTAACAGATCCCTCCCAACATAGCAAGACGCGTTTTGGAGCACAATTGACAACGGATCCCATAAGAACTCCGAAGTTAAAAGTGCTTCGGCTAGAGCAGTTCCAGGTTGGGAGACCTTCTAGGAAGTTCTCGCCAAACAAAGCCGTGAGGGGAGGATATTGGGCTACGGCCCAATCCCCAGAGCGGACAATATCCTGCTGGGAAATTGGGTTGTTACAGATTTGTTCCAAAAGAGTTGAACGTATCAAGCAAATGAGGTTGAGTGTTACTTGACTTGTGGTTAGAACCTAAGTCATCCATTTTACATTCGAGGTTTTAACTTGAAGTGATGAGAACGACATGCATTAAGGACCCAACAACTATCATGGACGCGTAATTAAGACTTAGTAATGCGCTTGATGAAGCATAAGAAACTTTACTTCAACCGATTTGTTCCAAAATAGGTGAACCTATCAAGCAAATGAGGTTGAGTGTTACATGACTTGTGGTTAGAACCTAAGTTATTTATTTCACATTCAAGGTTTTAACTTAAAGTGAGGAGAACGACGTGTATTGAGGGCCCAACAACCTTCATGGACGTGTAATTAAGACTTAGCAATGTGCTTGATGAAGCATAAGAAACTTCACTTCAATCGATTTGGTGCAAAACAGTTGAACGTATAAAACAAATGAGGTTTAGTGTTACATTACTTGTGGTTAGAACCTAAGTTATCCATTTCACATACAAGGTTCTAACTTGAAGTGATGAGAACAACGTGTATTGAGGACCCAACCACTATTATGGACGTGTAATTAAGACTTAGTAATGCGCTTGATGAAGCATAAGAAACTTCACTTCAATCTATTTGTTCCAAATGAGGTGAACCTATCAAGCAAATGAGATTGAGTGTTACATGACTTGTGGTTAGAACCTAAGTTATTCATTTCACATTCAAGGTTTTAAATTAAAGTGAGGAGAACGACGTGTATTGAGGACCCAACAATCTTCATGGACGCGTAATTAAGACTTAGTAAAGCGCTTGATGAAGCATAAGAAACTTCACTTCAATCGATTTGTTCCAAAAGAGTTGAACGTATCAAGCAATGAGGTTGAGTGTTACATGACCTATGGTTAGAATCAAAATTATTTATTTCACATTCAAGGTTTTAACATGAAGTGACGAGAACGACGTGTATTGAGGACCCAACAATTATCATGGACGCGTAATTAAGACTTAGTAATGCGCTTGATGAAGCATAAGAAACTTCACTTCAATCTATTTGTTCCAAAAGAGGTGAACCTATCAAGCAAATGAGGTTGAGTGTTACATGACTTGTGGTTAGAACCTAAGTTATTCATTTTACATTCAAGGTTTTAAATTAAAGTAAGGAGAACGACGTGTATTGAGGACCCAACAATCTTCATGGACGCGTAATTAAGACTTAGTAATGCGCTTGATGAAGCATAAGAAACTTCACTTCAATCGATTTGTTCCAAAAGTGTTGAACGTATCAAGCAAATGAGGTTGAGTGTTACATGACTTGTGGTTAGAACCTAAGTTATCAATTTCACATTCGAGGTTTTAACTTAAAGTGATGAGAACGACGTGTATTGAGGACCCAACAACTATCATGGACGCGTAATTAAGACTTAGTAATGCGCTTGATGAAGCATAAGAAACTTCACTTCAATCGATTTGTTCCAAAAGAGGTGAACTTATCAAGCAAATGAGGTTGAGTGTTACATGACTTATGGTTAGAACCTGAGTTATTCATTTCACTTTCAAGGTTTTTACTTGAAGTGGGGAGAACGACGTGTATTGAGGATCCAATGTAATACCTGGCTTTACGAGATTTTATATTATATTATATGATGACATTTTTGTAAATATGTCAAATCATGTCAGTTTTGCAAAAAGAAAGCGTCATTAGAATCCTAACGATTAATAGGAATTTTAGGAAATTTACGGGATTTTTTGGAGTAATAACGCTATATTTCGAGTAGTTACATTTCTCGTAATATAAAAGACGTTTTAGTAAAATAGTAAACGAGGTCCGATTTGCGAACGGACAGTTTTAATAAATCTCAAATAATAAGTTGGAGTTATCGGCAAAATAAGGGAACTTGGAGAAACCGAATAGTTAGCCGATTCACGAAACGAAGGACGAAACGATTATAAAATCTAAGGAAGGGCAAAACGGTAAGTTGCCAAACCAAATTTATAAAATAACACAAACCTTCTTTCTTCTTCATTTTCTTCCTGCGTGATTTCCAAAGAGCGATTTCCCTTCTGCCGTCGGCGATTCCTCAACGTCCGACCTCCGTTTCTCCTCTGATCGACTCGTTTATTCCGTGCTTTCTCCTCCTCTCGCAACCCTAGGTATGAATCTATGGTTTTAGAGCGTTAGTTTTCAATATTCGGGTTGTTTTGACATTAGGGTTTCCGTTTAGGGTTTCGTTAAAAATAGGAATTAGGGTTCGAAATTTATAGATTTACCGTAATCAAGGATATATTAAACGTATTGGACGTTAGTGGACGAATCTAATCGATTTAGAACAAATGTTAGATTTTGTGAAATTTCGAGATTTAGGGAAAAACTCGTAATTTGGGATTTGAGGTGCCGAGCGTGTAATGCTCGATGAAATAGCTCAATGAATTGAATTAAAGCTTTAGGAAATTTCTTTAGTTAAGGTTTCGTTAAATTTGGACGTTTAGTAGCTTAAACTTGTTTTAATGGCAAATGTCGTGTTTTGCCTCAGGCGAACAAGTCTCGTGGACAGAGCTCGAGGTTCAGCGCGCTAAAGGTAAGTTCTCGTGACTTACTCTGGCCGATTGGCCTACACCATAGTTCGATGTCGCGTCGAGGATCTTAGAGTATTGTGTGTTTAAATTGCTTTGGTCGGGTAGTTAGGAACGTTTTCGTAGGTTATTTCTTCTACAGTCTTGATGGTACGCATGCTTGTTTGTTTACATTTATATTGAACTGTTCATGCATCACGTATTTTAACTTGGCATGAAAATAAATTTCCGCACGATGTTTTCAGAAAACCGATGTGGCCCAGAAATTGAGGGCTATCGATCTATTATGTGGACCGATTAAGGGTCTGACCAATACCACATCTCATGTAATGTAATTAATGAACGTAATCTGTTATATGGTCACGCGAGGTGGGGCTCAGGCACGACTGTACGTGTTGTAAGCATGTAACCCCTCCTCTAACCGCACGGGGTAGTCCGACCGCTGGATGGGCCCCCTTCTGTTAGGGGGATGAGATCTCGGTGATATTCTGTCTGCGACGCTCTGTTGTTATGCATAATTTCTGAACTCCATACGCACTGCACGCATTTGCATTTACGTAGAATTTACTGAGCCTTTAGCTCGTAGTGTGTCTGTATGGTGTAGGTGACATTTTAGGTGACATTGAGCCAGGTGAGGACGACATTCCTCCTCCTGATGTGTGAGGCAGTTGGCGGAAGATGGATTACGGTGGTGTGTTGCGCAGTCGATGCTTAATCGACCCGTGGGGATGTATGTATGCATTTTGAGGGTATTGGGTTATTTTGGGTATATATGTATAAAGTTAGAACATTTTAGGATGATTGGATCTGATAGTAGATAGGTTTATGTTGATGTTTTAAACGTTTTGAAAACTGTTTTATAATCGTTTGGAAAGTCTATTTTGGAACTGCTAGGGATTTAAAACAGGAGAATTTTGTCGATTTTTATACGTATCCATGCAGTTTAACGTGGGTTTAGATCGTTTAAATAGGGTGCAGGGATGGAAAGTATGAGGTGTTCTGCTTTCTGGAATGCGATTCCAGAGAGCAATCTTTATTATGTGTTTTGCTCTCTGGAATCGATTCCAGAGAGTATGTGTTAAAAATAGAAGAGAAGAAAGAAGAAGAAAGGAGTGGCGACGGGTTTCGGGAGTGGAGGGGCGACTGGTCGCCTCTCCTGGTTTTGAAGCCGCGACTGATCGCTGCACAGAGGGGCGACTGATCGCCCCTGTTGGTTGTAGCATCAGCGATCGATCTTCTTCATTTGGAGATCGATCGCCCTTCTCCTTTGCCGTGGGCTTTGAACCTTCTGCCCTCCCCTATTAATTGTTTGTTTTAATTAATTTTAATTGTTTTATTAATTGTTTTAAATTGTTTTAAGTTATAAATGGTTTAGTTTTAAATGGTTTAGACTTCAACTCCGATTCCAGTTTAAATTCCGCTTAGAGTTTAGTTAAGTATAAAAAAAAAAATTAGGTACAGTATCAGGGTCGTGACAATTATAGTATCAGAGCCCCCGGGTTTTAAAATCGGTTCCGTAGACTGCTCGACTGCACAGCCACTACGCGGACATCCTTCCTTAACTGTAAGTGCGTTTTGTGCTTTGTTTGATTTAGATTTCTTAGAATTGTTTGCTTTTATTTTATAGGAGTTATAAATTTTGGTTCGAGGAAAAGATCCTCGAGATGACGCGGTTGATCGACTTACGGAGTTGCTAGACCGCCAGTCTCAGCACATGGACCGCCAAGCACAACAAATCGAGAGTCTAGTAAATCGAGAGAACCAGAGAGCCCAGGATTTAGTGGTTCCTAATAACCGGGGTATGCAGAAGTTTCAAAGCCTACGACCTCCAGTGTTCGATGGTCGATCATCGGATCCTACTGTTGCGGAGGAATGGATCCGGGTTATGGAGGATATGTTAGCTTATGCCGAGGTAGGGAACGGGAGCAAGGTGGCTTATGTTACTTTCCACCTGGCATTAGACGCCCGTTTCTGGTGGGATTCGATCAAGACGACGATGGATGTATCAGTTATGACGTGGGAGCGGTTTACGACCGTGTTCTTCGATAAGTATTTCAGTCGCACAGTGAGAGTGGCGAAGAGGAATGAGTTTACGCAGCTGAAGCAGACAGGTTCAGTTGCAGAGTATATTCGGAAGTTCGAGCCCTTATCGCGATTTGCTCCGCGCCTTGTCAGCGACAATGAGGAGAAGGTGCACCAGTTTATGAAGGGACTTAATCCGGAGATTCGGATGACGTTGTAGTCTCAGGTATTATTGATGTGCCCTATTCTGACGTCACAGCTAGAGCTATGGATATTGAGGCTGCCAGAGCCACTTGTGTTAGACCGAGGGAGCCAGCTAAGGGCTTCTTCCGTGAGATCCGACCTCAGTCGCAGAACCGAGGTTGGCAACCTAGAGCACAGCCCCAGCAACAGCAGAGGGGTGTGAAGAGATCTCTTGAAGGAGGTAATGATCGGGGTAAGGGGAAGCAAGTGCAGGGGGCTTCTCAGATACCGTGGTGTCCCATATGTCAGAGGGAGCACAGTGGTGAGTGCCGTGTTGGCACTAATAGATGTTTCAGATGTGTAGAGCTTGGCCATTACGTCAAGGATTGCCCGAAGCCCAGCCGAGATCTATCAGGCAGTGATCAGAGGAGGGTTATGCCGAGGATTTTTGCATTTATTGAGCCTGGCGATGTCGACGACGAGGCTCAGCCCTCTGTGATTGCAAGTACTATTCTGATTATGGGCATCGCTGTTTTTACTTTGATGGATACGGGAGCTACACACTCCTTCATATCGACTGCATGCATGACTAGATTGGGATTAGAGTCTGAGTTAGCTGGGGTCGAGTATAGAGTGATGCTGCCTTTAGGAGAGCTCATGCAGTCATAACGTATTCTCCAGGGCAACGTCATCTCAGTGGGGGATATTACCCTTTATGCTCGTTTGATTGTTATGAGCATAGAGCGGTATGATCTTATCTTAGGGATGGACTGGCTTGCACAGCACTTCGCCACCATCGATTGTCAATTCGAGATTGTGACCTTCCGACCCCCGGGTAAAGTCGAGTTTTCTTATCAGGCAATGAGCAAATTGAGCGGATCGCCTATTTCTTATTCCATGAAGGTCAACGAGCAGTTCAAAGGTGCGTGCTCTATTTATTTGGCCTCAGTGTTTGATGTTCAGTTGCTCAGTGGAGTAAAGCCGAGCGACATTCCTATAGTCAGAGAGTTCACTGAGATATTCTTTGATGATCTTCCCGAACTACCGCCAGACCGGGAGATTGAGTTCACTATTGATGTCTATCCGAATACCGCGCCAAGGTTTAAAAACCCGTATCGGTTGGCACCAGCTGAGTTGAGAGAGCTGAGGACTCAGCTTGATGAGTTGTTAGAGAAGGGTTTTATCCGACCCAGTGTTTCACCCTGGGGTGCGCCCGTTCTGTTTGTCAAGAAGAAAGACAGGACCCTCAGGATGTGCATCGATTACAGAGAGTTGAACAAATTGACGGTGAAGAATAAATATATGTTGCCTCGGATTGATGACCTATTTGATCAGCTACAGGGTGCCCGAGTATTTTCCAGGATTGACCTACGCTCGGGTTATTATCAGCTGAAGGTTCGAAGAGAGAATATCCAGAAAACGGCATTCAGAACGAGGTATGGGCATTATGAGTTCCTTGTCATGTCTTTTGGACTTACTAATGCCCCTGCAGCGTTTATGGATTTGATGAACCGTGTCTTCAAGGAGTATATGGACAAGTTCGTGGTGGTTTTCATCAACGATATCCTGATTTACTCTAAGACGAAGGAAGAACACGAGGAGCATTTGAGGATTGTATTGCGAATTCTGAGTCAACGCCAGCTATATCCAAAGTTCTCTAAATGCGAGTTTTGGTTGGATCGGGTCAGTTTTCTTGGCCATATTATATCACAGGATGGAGTTTCTGTGGATCCAAGCAAGATTCGGGTGGTTAGAGATTGGCCGCAGTCGAAGAACGTACGTGAGGTGCGTGGATTTCTTGGATTAGCTGGTTATCATCGGAAGTTTATAGAGGGATTTTCAAAGATCGCACTTCCTCTTTCATGATTGACTCGGAAGAACGAGAGATTTATATGGTCGGCTGCTTGTGACAGCAATTTTATGGAGTTAAAGCAGAGATTGACCACCGCTCCAGTATTGGCGTTACCTGTTGAAGGTGACAAGTTCAGTATTTATTGTGACGCGTCTGGAGTTGGACTCGGCTGTGTATTGATGCAGGAGGGGAGAGTTATTGCATATGCTTCTCGGCAGCTGAAGCCGTACGAGCAGAATTACCCTACGCACGACCTTGAGTTAGCAGCTGTGGTCTTCGCACTGAAGATATGGAGACATTATTTATATGGGCAGCAGTGCTAGATATTTTCCGACCACAAGAGCTTGAAGTATTTATTTACGCAGAAGGAGCTAAATATTCGACAGAGACGGTGGCTTGAGTTCGTCAAAGATTATGATTTTGATATCAAGTACCATCCAGGAAAGGCGAACAAGGTTGCTGATGCTTTGAGTAGAGTGCCTTCTATGAGTCAGCCTTCACTAGCAGCGATGTCAGTCACGCTGCGGCCTGAGATTGAGAGGTTCGATATGGAGATAGTGGCAGAGTTGTCCAGTATGCTTACCAACATTTCTCTCAGGCCGACCATTCTTGATAGAATACGCGAATCTCAGCATAATGATACGGAGTGTGAGGAGCTTCGATCGAGTATGACGTTGGGTGACTCGTCGAATTTTCACTTATCGGATGATGGTATTCAGAAGTTCAGGCATAGGTGGTACATGCCTAATGACGAGGATCTGAAGAAGGAGATATTGGCGGAGGCACATTCTTCGGCATATTCTGTACACCCGGGAAGTACTAAGATGTACCGGGATTTAAAGCAACATTTCTGATGGCCGAACATGAAGAGAGAGGTCGCCAAGTACGTCAAGACCTGTCTAGTCTGTCAACAGGTAAAGGCAGAGCACCAGAGACCGGCCGGAACGTTATTGCCACTACCGATTCCGGAGTGGAAGTGCGAGCAAATCTCCATGGATTTCATTGTGGGGCTCCCGAGGACGACGAAGGGCCATGACGGCATATGGGTTATCGTGGACCGATTGACAAAGTTGGCCCACTTCTTATCTGTGAAGATGGCATCTTCTATGGACCAGCTTGCCGAGCTTTATGTGCAGGAGATTGTTAGACTTCATGGAGTGCCAGTTTCGATAGTCTCAGATCGTGATCCGAGATTTACTTCGAAGTTCTGGAAGAGCCAGCATAAAGCTATGGGGACTCAGCTTAATTTCAGCACGGCCTTTCATCCTCAGACTGATGGACAGACAGAGAGGACTAATCAGATTCTTGAGGATATGCTCAGAGCTTGTGTGCTGGAGTTTCAGGGCTCATGGAGCCGATATTTGCCTCTGATTGAGTTCTCGTACAACAACAGCTTCCAGGCTACGATTGGCTTGGCTCCGTACAAGGTGCTGTATGGTCGCAAGTGTAGGTCTCCGTTGTATTGGGATGAGGTTGGCGAGGTCAGCGTCGTTGGTCCTGAGATTCTATAGCAAACGGCAAAGAAGATTTCCGTTATCAGACAGCGTATTGAGGTAGCTCAGAGCCGACAGAAGAGCTATGCTGACACTAGACGGAGAGAGCTAGAGTTTGACGAAGGTGACGAGGTTTATCTTAAAGTTTCTCCGTTCAAAGGCGTTATGAGATTTGGAAGGAGGGGCAAGTTAAACCCTCGTTATGTGGGGCCCTTTCCTATTCTGAAGAAGATCGGGAAGTTGGCATACAGACTACAGCTTCCGGCTTCTATGGAGGGTTATCCACGACGTATTTCATGTATCTATGCTTCGGAGGTTTTTGCGCGATCCGTTACATATCGTGGAGGCAACAGAGATCGAGGTACAACCTACCTTGACTTATAAGGAGAAGCCGGTACGTATTTTGGAGTCTTCCATCAAAGTTTTGCGCAACAAAGAGATTCCGCTAGTCAAAGTCCTATGGCGGAACCACGAGGTGGAAGAGGCGACTTGGGAGCGACAGCAGGATATCATGACTAAATATCCTGAATTGTTTGTATGATTTAATTTTGTTGAAAAAATTCTAAATAAGGTGGGTGGAATGTAATACCCGGCTTTACGGGATTTTATATTATATTATATGATGACATTTTTGTAAATATGTCAAATCATGTCAGTTTTACAAAAAGAAAGCGTCATTAGAATCCTAACAATTAATAGGAATTTTAGGAAATTTACGGGATTTTTCGGAATAATTACGCTATATTTCGAGTAGTTACATTTCTCGTAATATAAAGGACGTTTTAGTAAAATAGTAAACAAGGTCCGATTTGCGAACAAACAGTTTTAATAAATCCTAAATAATAAGTTGGAGTTATCGGAAAAATAAGGGAACTTGGAGAAACCGAATAGTTAGCCGATTCACGAAACGAAGGACGAAACAATTATAAAATCTAAGGAAGGGCAAAACGGTAATTTTCCAAACCAAATTTATAAAATAACACAAACCTTCTTTCTTCTTCATTTTCTTCCTACGTGATTTCCAGAGAGCGATTTCCTCTCTGCCGTCGGCGATTCCTCAACGTCCGACCTCCGTTTCTCTTCCGATCGACTCGTTTCTTCCGTGCTTTCTCCTCTTCTCGCAACCCTAGGTATGAATCTATGGTTTTAGAGCGTTAGTTTTCAATATTCGGGTTGTTTTGACGTTAGGGTTTCCGTTTAGGGTTTCGTTAAAAATACGAATTAGGGTTCGAAATTTATAGATTTACCGTAATCAAGGATATATTGAACGTATTGGACGTTAGTGGACGAATCTAATCGATTTAGAACAAATGTTAGATTTTGTGAAATTTCGAGATTTAGGGAAAAATTCGTAATTTGGGATTTGAGGTGCCGAGCGTGTAATGCTCGATGAAATAGCTCAATGAATTGGATTAAAGCTTTAGGAAATTTCTTTAGTTAAAGTGTGATGACCCGAATATACACGTATGGGTACAATGGCTGCACGAACCGGAACCCGGATCGCAGTAAGTCCGCGCGGGCGAACCGGAAGGTTACAGGTCATAAAAAAGGGGGTCGTCACAATCCCACATCGCTTGGGGAAGCATGTGAAAATGAAACATATGTAAGAGATCCCTCCCAACATAGTAAGACGCGTTTTGAAGCACAATTGGCAACGGATCCCATAAGAACTCCGAAGTTAAAAGTGCTTCGGTGAGAGCAATTCCAAGTTGGGTGACCTTCCGGGAAGTTCTCGCCAAACAAAGCCGTGAGGGGAGGATATTGGGCTACGGCCCAATCCCCAGAGCGGACAATATCTTGCTGAGAAACGGGTTCGTTACAAATGGTATCAGAGCCTGTACCCAACAAGAAATGTGGCCAACGAGGACGTTGGGCTCCCGGGGGGGTGATTGTGATGACCCGAATATGCACGTATGGGTACAATGGCTGCACGAACTGGAACCCGGATCGCGGTAAGTCCGCGCGGGCGAACCGGAAGGTTACAGGTCATAAAAAAGGGGGTCGTCACAATCCCACATCGCTTGGGGAAGTATGTTAAAATGAAACATATGTAAGAGATCCCTCCCAACATAGTAAGACGCGTTTTGAAGCACAATTGACAACGGATCCCATAAGAACTCCGAAGTTAAAAGTGCTTCGGTGAGAGCAATTCCAGGTTGGGTGACCATCCGGGAAGTTCTCGCCAAACAAAGCCGTGAGGGGAGGATATTGGGCTACGGCCCAATCCCCAGAGCGGACAATATCTTGCTGAGAAACGGGGTCGTTACATAAAGTTTCGTTAAATTTGGACGTTTAGTAGCTTAAACTTGTTTTAATGGCAAATGTCGTGTTTTGCCTCAGGCAAACAAGTCTCGTGGACAGAGCTCGAGGTTCAGCGCGCTCAAGGTAAGTTCTCGTGACTTACTCTGGCCGATTGGCCTACACCGTAGTTCGATGTCGCGTCGAGGATCTTAGAGTATTGTGTGTTTAAATTGCTTTGGTTGGGTAGTTAGGTTTAAACGTTTTCGTAGGTTATTTCTTCTACAGTCTTGATGGTACGCATGCTTGTTTGTTTACATTTATATAGAACTGTTTATGCATCAAGTATTTTAACTTGGCATGAAAATGAATTTCCGCACGATGTTTTCAGAAAACCGATGTGGCCCAGAAATTGGGGGCTATCGATCTATTGTGTGGACCGATTAAGGGTCTGACCAATACCACATCTCATGTAATGTAATTAATGAACGTAATGTGTTATCTGGTCACGCGAGCTGGGGCTCAGGCACGGCTGTACGTGTTATAAGCGTGTACCCCCTCCTCTAACCGCACGAGGTAGTCCGACCGCTGGATGGGCCCCCTTCGGTTAGGGGGATGAGATCTCGGTGATATTCTATCTGTGATGCTCTGTATGTTATGCATGATTTCTGAACTCCATACGCACTGCACGCATCTGTATTTACGTAGAATTTACTGAGCCTTTAGCTCATAGTGTGTCTGTATGGTGTAGGCGACATTTTAGGTGACATGGAGACAGGTGAGGACGACGTTCCTCCTCCTGATGTGTGAGGCAGTTGGCGGAAGATGGATTGCGGTGGTGTGTTGCGCAGTCGATGCTTAACCGACCTGTGGGGATGTATGTAAGCATTTTAAGGGTATTGGGTTATTTTGGGTATATACGTATAAAATTAGAACATTTTAGGATGATTGGATCTGATAGTAGATAGGTTTATGTTGATGTTTTAAACGTTTTGAAAACTGTTTTATAATCATTTGGAAAGTCTATTTTGGAACTGCTAGGGATTTAAAACAGGAGGATTTTGTCGATTTTTAAACGTATCCATGCAGTTCGTTTTTATGAAAGTTTAACATGGGTTTAGATCGTTTAAATAGGGTGCAGGGATGGAAAGTAAGGGGTGTTCTGCTCTCTGGAATGCGATTCCAGAGAGCAATCTTTATTATGTGTTTTGCTCTCTGGAATCGATTCCAGAGAGTATGTGTTAAAAATAGAAGAGAAGAAAGAAGAAGAAAGGAGTGGCGACGGGTTTCGGGAGTGGAGGGGCGACTGGTCGCCTCTCCTGGTTTTGAAGCCGCGACTGATCGCTGCACAGAGGGGCGACTGATCGCCCCTGCTGGTTGTAGCATTAGCAATCGATCTCCTTCATTTGGAGATCGATCGCCCTTCTCCTTTGCCGTAGGCTTTGACCCTTCTGCCCTCCCCTGTTAATTGTTTGTTTTAATTAATTTTAATTGTTTATTAATTGTTTTAAATTGTTTTAAGTTATAAATGGTTTATTTTTAAATGGTTTAAAACGTAGACTTCAACTCCGATTCCAGTTTAAATTCCGCTTAGAGTTTAGTTAAGTATAAAAAAAAATAGGTACAGTATCGGGGTCGTGACACCCAACAACTATCATGGACGTGTAATTAAGAATTAGTAATGCGCTTGAAAAAGCATGAGTAACACACTTCAATCCATTTGTTCCAAAACAGTTGAACGTATCAAGCAAATAAGGTTTAGTGTTACATTACTTGTGGTTAGAACCTAAGTTATCCATTTCACATTCAAAGTTTTAACTCGAAATGATGAGAACGACGTGTATTGAGGACCCAAAAACCTTCATGGACGAGAAATTAAGACTTAGTAATGCGTGAAGTATAAGAAACGTCACTTCATTTGATTTGTTCCAAAAGAGTTGAACATATCAAGCAAATGAAGTTGAGTCTTACATGGCTTGTAGTTAAAACATAAGTTATACATTTCACATTCAAGATTTTATCATGAAGTGAAAAGAACGACGTGTATTAAGAAAGCAAAAAGCTTCATGGACGCGTAATTAGGACTCTTAGTATTGCACTTGATGAAGTATAATTAACTTCACTTCAATCGATTTGTTCCAAAAGAGTTGAACGTATCAAGCAAATGAGATTGAGTGTTACATGGCTTGTGGTTAGAACCTAAGTTATACATTTCACATTCAAGGTTTTATCATGAAGTGAAGAGAACGACGTGTATTAAGGACCAAAAACCTTTATGGACGCGTAATTAAGACTTAGTAATGCGCTTGATGAAGCGTAAGAAACTTAACTTCAATCGATTTGTTTCAAAAAAGTTGAACGTATCAAGCAAATGAGGTTGAGTGTAACTGACTTATGGTTAGAACCTAAGTCAAATCCATTCAACATTCGAGGATTTAACTTGAAGAGATGAGAACGAACGTGGATTGAGGACCCAACAACTATCATGGACGCGTAATTAAGACTTAGTAATGCGCATTGATGAAGCATAAGAACTTCACTCAATCGATTTGTTCCAAACTAGGGGAACCTATCAAGCAAACGAGGTTGAGGTGTTAGATGACTTGTGGTTAGAACCTAAGTTATTTATTTCAACAGTCAAGATTTTAACTTAAAGTGAGGAGAACGACATGGATTTGAGGGCCCAACACCTTCATGGACGTGTAATAAGACTTAGTAATGCGCTTGATGAAGCATCAGAACCTTCACTTGCCAATCGATTTGTTCCAAAAGAGTTGAACG